>JBAMCJ010001061.1:0-107757 GCA_037075205.1 Drosophila prostipennis | reverse complement strand
TCCCTGAGTGTAGCAGTTGGCAAGGCAAACTTTCGAAATTTAACGCCGGGCACAATGGGGCAGCCAACCATCCTCCAGGAGGAGGAATCATCGCTGGCTGCCAGCCGCAGTGGCGGAGAACAATTACTACGGGGTTTTTCGTTTTTCGGTCTTATGCAAACAGGAAACGCATAATGAACAAAGTCCGAACGAGCCGAGGAGTCACAACACCACTCACTTGGAACTCACGGAGAACGGAGCACGCGACTCTGGGTTTTCCAACTCCTGCTGCCCGGCATTCATTCATTCATTTTTGAGCGGTTTCGTGGTTAACAACCGCTTCCTTATCCTTATTATTTTAATGCCTGCGGCAGCATTCCATCTTACTTACATTTTTCTCCTCGCTGTTGTGGCTTAAATATTTTAACTACTGCCAGCTACTAGTTGGCTGTCTGTCTGGCTGTCTGTCTGGGCCGGGTCTTTGTGCCCGTAATTGGGGTTAACTGCGTTCAGCAGGTGAGGAGCTGCTCCGGAGTCGGCATTGTGTGTCCAAAGTGTGCCAAAAGGAAAAGTACAATTTTTCTGCCGCACTTATAAATTGTCCGTGCTGGAGTTTAAATTTGGTCTTCCATTGCTTTCCTTTTCATTTACTTCTTTTTTTACACCCATTTTTGCTTGGGGGGCCGGCAATTAACTGCAATTGAAAGTGAAATTGAATTTGTGAAGCCGAAATAGACGGTGTGCTTTTGACAGAGTGTCAGAGTTGACACGCATGTTGAGAAAATTCAATTAAAAAATGTTGTACTGCAATCGTCCCGGTGTCTCTGTCTCTTTGGGTTTTTCGCCAACTCATCGTCGATTCAGTTGATAATTATTTTTACGCGCCGAGTTGCAGGGTAAAGTGCATTAAAAATGCAAATGGCAACACTTTGCCACTTTGATGCCAGTGTTGCCAGTGTTGTCACGTTTGCCGTTTTATTAATTTATTAAATTAAAAACAACGCAAAAGGAGGCAACAGCGCACCGCCGGCTCCACTCGGCCATATGTAATTGTAAATTTATGAGCGTGCCACAAATAAAAAGGAGGCTCAGTACTACAGTACATTAAAAAAAAAGAGGAAGAAAAAATTAAAAAAGGACCAACCAACCAACGGCACAGGGCCAACGAGTTCAACTGGGGCGCACTGTCAATCGTGTTGCATGAATTATTAATTATTTGCTTTTCGCACACACATCCCGATAAAGGGACAGCGCGAGTCCAACGGCGCAGATACAAAAATATACGGCGGCAGTGTTGCAATGCGGCAATCGGCTGTCAACTCCGCCACTTTGACAAGGGAAACACTAATAAAATTATTAACCAAAATGGCAAAAAAAAGTAAGGAATTCGTTACGTCACTGATTGGCAATAAAAAGAGGCAAACCGAAATTAGTTTAATCTAATTACCTGTCACGCTTTATTGTCTTTAGCATAACGAAATGGATTTTGGTAAATAAAAAGTCAATGCCTAGGATTTTTACAAAAAAGAAAAAAAAATTGGGAAAAGAAAGATATATTTTTGGGTGGGTAGGTAATGTGAGCGTCCAACCCCGGGGACCCACGCAGGATTCCCAACTCTCCACCCCTGGTAGCTGCTGCCTTATTTACCCTGCGTTTTTCCCCGGGGACACGGGCCACGGCATTTTCCTTGGCTCTCTGTGAATTATTCAGGCCTTCAATCGATGGCTCGCCCGAGCATCTTCATTGCATACTATACCATATATACTATATATATAGAGCACACGCCTCCCGCCCTTTCTTTTTTTCTATATCCCTCAGTGCTGCTGACAGTTTATTTGCCAAATTGCTTGCATGTAATATGAAACTTTTTTTTCCTTTTTCGAGGCTAATTTTTAGTTCGGCAAGAGGGGGGATCCCAAAAAAAAATGTCTCTGGGTGTGTGCTAAATCGAAAATCTGTAACACGCGTCACACAGCATTAAATGAGGAGGATGGCAGTACCAGGAGGTTTATGAGGTTTATGAGGCGGAGGGGTTAGTCCACTAATACGGCATGACTCAACCGATTTCCACGTAAACTTTTATGGCGGAGAGAGCTATCTTTGTTGGTTTATCTTTCTACTTGTCGCTATGCACTTGGAAAAATAATATACAAATATTTTATGCCTGTTAGTTTATATTAAAAATTAATTTGTAGCCTACACGCGGTGCCTAATTATTTCCGAATTAATTTGATTTTTGTAGATTTTTATGTCAATCCGTTCTGGGTGAAATTTGCTACTGACCGTTTTTTATGGATCCAATTATATTAGTTTAGATTGTTACGATAGACCCCATTCTTAAGTGCAAAATTATATGGTAAGTTATCATGAAGCCAAATTCTGTTTCTTTTTAAAATATTTTATTAATTTAACATAGAACATAATACATTTTTTGAAACTGTATAGAACCTTTTCCAGTGCATCTGCCGAACCCCTTTGTCCTGTGCGCTGACCATAATTCATGGAAAGTTTTAAATTTGAAAATCTGGCCGTGGAAAGGGGGAATAATGGAGGAAGAGCACAGTTATTGTTGCGTTATAAATCTAATTAGAATATGTGAGCGTTCGGGGCCCCGTATCTGAATATGCACGTAGACTAAACCAATTCCAACCCCCTTGCCCCTTTCCCCTCGACCATCCCCCTTCCCGGGGCTCATTTCATATGCTCACCGCATCTGGCCGCATCTGAAAATTGCCAATGGCGCCGCTGCGTCTGGGGTAATAAATTTGATTTGTTTCAAATTACAGAAGAACGCAATTTCTTCTCTTTTTTTTCGGTTGCATTTTTTGGGCTGAGCCGGCAAATCGAATTGAATTTTTGAATCCTTGGTTCCAAAGCTGCGGTTGCTTCTTGCGGGCAATCTTCATAATTTACATAAGCAAATCAAATTGTAAACGTAATACGGAGACAAAGGAGGCGAGTCTGAGCCGACTTTGAATGGAACTATGTTGAGTGGATGGCGCAGATTTTCTCCTTTTATTTTCTCCTCGTTTAAAAAAATAAAATGTGTCAGCTTTTTGCGAAAGCCTTCTTTGTTTTAGTCAATGCGTCAGGGAAATTTAGCTCAAGTGGTGAGTGGAAAGTAAGTTGAAAGGATTGCCACCCGGAAAAAGAGAGTGTGAAAAACCAGAGACGAAATAAAAAATCGTTTGAAGTGAAAGTGTTCAATATGTGTGCCACTTCTCTGCTTTCTTTTTGCCCAACACTAGACAACAATCGATGGTTGACTTACCAACACTGCAGGTTGGGATTTCCATTGAACTTATACACACATGACAGGTAACTTTTTTTTTACTTGTGTGTGTGTCGTGAATAATCCTAGTGAAAATTGTGTAAAATTTCTGTACAAATTGTGGGAGAAATCAAAAACCGAGGGCATTTTTAGAAAACAACAGATCACGTGTCAAGAAAACCGAAACTGTGGGGAGAACAAAAGCAAAGGGGATATATACAGCCCATCTGAAGACATAATGAAGCCTTTAAGATCGGCAGTTTAAGGTAGACATAATACAGAGTACCTTTGAGCTTATTTTATTGGCCATTTGTTTTGGTTCTCTAGAGGCCCCCGTTTCTAGTCACCCCAGAAGAATCCACCCGAAAAACTCGAGACCCCTCCGCCTGGCGTTCAGTTTGCTGTCAACTCTTTGCTTACTAGGAGTGACAGTTTAAGGTACCGGACACACAACATATTCTTTAGCAATCTGCGTTTGCGTACGCACATATATATAGATATATGTCGTTTGGATCGTGATTAGGCCGTATCGGTAGCAATGTCCACTGCTCTGGCAATGGCAGCAGCGGCATCCTCGAGTGCCACGGCAGCAGCAGCAGCAACACCACAAACACCACAGCGTCACCGGCAACCACCACCACCGACACCACTTTGAACACCATTAATACCATGACCACACCGAAAACCACACCAACGGAAGGACCAGGATCTGGAGAAGAAGCAGAGGCTAAGGATCTGCCAATTGAAGAATCCGCCAGGGATGAACCGAAACCAAGGAGGGAGCGCAAAGCCACCGTGGTGCACACATGTCCCCGACCTCCGGGTGGCTACAAGTACTCCATGGAGTTTCTCTACGGGATCGGCAGGAGTATGGCTGGCATTACGCTGAACATACCAACGCCATCTTCGATAACGCCACGAACGGTGAGGACCACGGTTCCCCTACTAACCACCCACATGCCCCTGCTGAGCACGATGGGCGTGGCATCGCCCCGATCCGCTGGCTGCAGTTCGTCGGGAATTCGTTATGTCGGAGGAGTGGGAGGATCGACGGGTGCAGGAGCAGGAGCAGTAGCACCCACAGCAGTGACACCGGGATCGGGAGCAGAGGGAATGACCGGATCTGGTGGCCTACCAGCCGCCCAGTTCATCTACCAGGGTTACCTGCCGACGGGTCCCCAGCGACGCTTGTGGCACACGGAAAACGCCGTCTGGCAGTTCGATCGCAACTATCCCTACAATCAGGCATATTCCTCGCAGTACGGCATACCCATGATGCCGGTGGGCTTTGAGCATCCCTATGGCCAGCGAATCATATATCCGGGCTACTACAATCAAGCCACTGGCGGATTACATGCGGCCACGGTGCCGGGAATGTCGCGCACCAGTCGCCATGTCACCCAGCAGCCAAATCTGATGGCCCAACCGACGGCGGCGACGGCGGCGGTGGGTGGCGAAGCTGGCGAGGAAGCCCCTGCCAGCCTGGGAAATGCTCACGCAGGTGAACAGCCCTTGGCGCTACGGAAGACCAGGATCGCATCGCGATCGCCAGGGATCGGGCAGGCAGGGAGGAGTACCCACGGCAGCGAGTTCGACTGTATTCCACAGGGATTCGAAGACCTTCTACAACAGCATCAACGGCGGAATGGGCGGAGGACCGCGATTCAAGGCGCCCTTTGTGGCCACCAGTGCCCGTGGTTTTCAAGCAGGAGCAGCAGCTGTGGCAGCCGGAGGACCAACAACCGTAGTGGCCACTGGCGTAACCACAGCTGGAGCACCGAGCTCCAGCGATCAGAATAATCGAAGCAATCAGAGTGCTGCTCCGTCCAACAACTATGCCAGAAATCGTCACAACTCCAAAAGAGGCGGAAAGAATTCGGTGGGCAAGGAGCAGACCTCCTCGGGATCTCTGTCCAATTCCTCCTCGAAATCCCAACTGGATAGGGGGCCCAGTTCGAGTACCTCGATCTCACCAAACAAGCATCCCAATCGCACCTATAGAAACCGCATGCGCTACAATCCCATTGAGCAAGCGGAGCCGAAACCCGTGACAATAGCAGCGCCACCTATCGGCAGTAACTACCAACCGCCGCCAGCACAGCAACCACAAAGTGGTGGACGTAGAACTGCCAAGTTCCAGGGAGCAAATGCCTATCAAGGACAATCGGCCAGTCGTCAGCAATCGCGTTACTATCAATCCCGGCACATGGATGCCTATGTCTATCAGCCTGGCCATTACATGGTCTATGCACCCGGATCACCAGGAGTTTCGGGAGCAGTTCCCATGCCAAGCGTCAGCAGGAGGATCTGCTGGAGGAGCAGGAGGAGGAGGAGGAGCAGCCATGGTCACCACGGCCAGCAGCGCCATCTCGGAGGGCGAGCAGCCGCTGGACTCGGACTTTGATCAGCGCCAGGAATATGCTGACTTGGGTCTGGATCCAGCCAATGGCGGCTTCTCCTCCGACCTGGAGCCGCCCGGCTTCAAGCAGGACACCTCCGAACTGGACGCCCACTCGTGTCTGCTCTCGCATCCGAGTTCCGAGCCCGACGGCGATGATGGCCACTCCCTGGCCAGCCTGGCGCGCCAGTGTGGAGAGCGATGCCACCGAGAGCGACCTCAGCGATGGCTCCGTGGAGTCGGTGGTGCGCAACATAATGGTCAGTTGCTTGGCCCTGGCCACCGGAGCCCAGGAGCCCGATCTCAGTGGTCCGAATCTGGTGCCCTACGGCGATATGCATCATCTCAGGGAGCTGGACAGGAAGGGGCCTCCTACTGGACCAACTAATGGGTATAGATGCCACATGCAGTCGCATCATCCTTTCAGTCCCCGTGGGATGAGCTGCTGCGGCGATATGTTGAGTCAAATCCCGGAGGATTTGGTCTACAAACTGGATCAGCATCAGCAGGATGGCCTAGAAAATGGCAGGAGCCACTTAAAGGAGATTAGCGAGGAGCCCGACAACATCTCGGTGGCCTCCAATCTCTCCTGCAGTCCATCCACCTGCTCCAGCAAAAGTGCCATGGCTTCCAGGGTCAATATCATCATGGTAGGTCATCTTTAATACCGCCTATAAATGGGTATACCTTTTAAAGGAATTTTTTTAATTCTTTGTTATTGAAAATTTGTATGTCCGTTTGTCTGATAGTTCACTTTATATGGCACTCACTTTGTGAAATAAAATCTTTTTCAAAATTGATTTTAATAAATTTTGTATAATCGCGTTAAAAATTGTAAAGTAGTTCTTCTAAGATTACATAAGTTAGAATATTTCAAATCCCTTAAACTTTCGGTCACCGAATTGTAAACCCTTTCCCTTGTCTTATTTTAACCATTCCCAATCCTAATCCTTAAAAGCCAGAAGAAGTAACCGAGGATGAACTGCCCTTGGTCACTCACAATCGGTATTGGCGCGAATTCTTTGGGTATACGCCAGCGGATCGCTTCCTGCTCCGAGCAAAAATGGTGGAAATGAAACGGCCACCGAAAACCGTGGCCAACAGAAACAAGTGGGAGCCCCTGTCCATTTCGATTTGGAGAAAGTTCCTCGAGGCCCAGCAGACGCGTCATGTTTACAAGACCAAGATGCGACTGTGGCGCTCCATTTACTCAGTGGCCATGGTGAGTTGAGTTACGGTGAGGTATGTGCAATGAAAAGCTAAAGTTTTTTTTGGTTCTCCAACGTTATGCAGACGACATATCCCAGATATGGGCTTTACTTGGTAGGCTCCACCATCTCGTACTTTGGTTCCAAGTGCTCCGACATGGACATTTGCATGCTGGCCTGCACGAATCCGAACATGGATTCCCGCATGGAGGCCGTCTATCACCTGCAGCTGATGAAGGAGCTGCTGAACCGCACGAATATGTTCCAGGACTTCAATCTAATCGAGGCCCGTGTGCCCATACTGCGCTTCACCGACCGGCGACACAAGGTGGAGGTGGACATCAACTTTAATAACTCCGTTGGGATCAGGAACACCCATCTCCTGTACTGCTACTCCCAGCTGGAGTGGCGAGTTCGTCCGATGGCCCTGACCGTCAAGCAGTGGGCCCAATATCACAACATCAACAATGCCAAGAACATGACCATATCGAGCTACTCGCTCATGCTGATGGTCATTCATTACCTGCAGGTCGGCGCCAGCCCACCGGTGCTGCCGTGCCTGCACAAGCTGTACCCGGAAAAGTTTGGACTCCTGCTGCCCAGCGACTTTGGGTACGTGGACATGAACGAGGTGATGGCGCCGTATCAGTCGGAGAACACCCAGTCCCTGGGTGACCTGTTGCTGGGTTTCCTGCACTATTACAGTGGCTTCGAGTACGGAAAGTACGCCATCTCCATACGGGTGGGCGGTGTCCTGCCCGTGGAGGTTTGCCGGGCGGCGACCGCTCCGAAAAACGATATACACCAATGGAACGAGCTGTGCATCGAAGAGCCCTTCGATCAGACGAATACAGCGCGGTCGGTGTACGATTCGGATACCTTTGAGCGCATCAGAGCCATCTTTATAGCCAGCTGCCGGCGGCTGGAGTCGACGAGGAATCTCAGTTCCATATTCGAGGGCTACGACGGACCCACAATCCTCATGCAACAGCCCTCGGTGGATTCGGAGGGGGATTTCTACGAGGGCCAGCGCCACCACCATTTGCTGGCCAATCGGGGCTCCTCCAGATCCAATAGCAAAATGTCCTCGCCGAGATCTTCAAAGCTAATGGTGGACAAGGCAACGACGGCCATTTGGAGTGACATCAATAGAAAACCCGATACACCGATAGCCAGCAGCTACAATCAATATGATGCGAACGGTGAAAGAGCTGGCAAAAGAAACAAGATCTCCAGGAAGATGCCGTCCAAAAAGGACTCTGTGGCCACCGAGCCACCGCTTGCTTAAAAAAAACCCTCACCATATATAGAAAGCAAAAGCAAAAAATACACAGCACACAACAATCGAACACCATCAAAAAGACAAGAAATACTTTTATATTCCCCTCGTCAGGATGTAAAAAAAAATTGAAAGGTTGTGAACGGAAGTTTTTTGTAGTAGTTGCCGGACGCTTTTAAACCGATTTAAATTTGACGTTGGATAATTACATATGCCTAGTAGGAAATTAGATCATTTCGATTCACTATATGTGAAATGACCAAATAAATAACGATACATAATCTATCTCAACGCAAAGTCGGTCGCAAAAAAAAACACTAAAATCTGCTAAAATGCAAGAAACATTTTCAAGTGTTTGCGTACCTCAACGACTAGACTCGTTTTCACAAGCTTCAAAGCAAGATAATTGCTAATAAATAAAGCCTGGAAGAAAGAACATCATAAAAAAATCGAAAAAAAAATTAACAAAATTCAAAAATGTAAAAAAAATATATAAAACTGTTTTGTACAAAGTAGGGAATAGTAAATTTCTAAATTCCTACTTTTTATACAGGTGTAGGTTTTGTAGGTAACATAAAACTTAATAACATCATAAAACACATAAATCACCCAAAAAAAACCTTAAAATAAATAAAATGTACAACAAAAAAATACGACAAAATTTGTAACAAAACAGTGAAAAATGTAAAAACCGCGCAAATCTTAACAAAAAAGCTCACGAGTTAAACGGTTGGGTGCGAAAACTCAACCAAGAACTTGAATTAAACCTGATGATAGCGCCAAAAAAATTATAAAAAATAAAACCCCAAACCCAATAGCATTGGTTCTTCATGGAAAGGGATTTCAACTTCAAATGTTATTTATGTATAACCCAAAGAACTGTTTTTATTATGAATGCCCAAAGAAACAATATTTCCGTACATGTGTGCATAAATCAACCCAATGAAACCATCCATCATCAGACCATTAAAACCCGAATCTGATACCAGTCCGCATGCCTTCATTTCAACACTTGGACTCTCTGGGGTCTCCAACTATAGGCGAATGAAATTATTTAGGATGCTCAATTTGATATTCCGCTCTGATTAATTCTTAGTGGTTGCCGTCATCATCGAATATCACCCTTGGGACGAACGCTCTCCGGATGGCCGAAATTCTCGCACATGTTTCAGTTTGGCAATTATCTAAGGAAATCAAATCAAATCATTGATGCAGCTGTTACGCAATAGAGGATGGATGGAGGATAGAGGATGGTGGTAGCTGATGGACAATGCCATTCAGTTGAAAGGGGGCGTGGCGACAGTCCAGGCATTTTCCATCCAAAACTCTGTTACCATCTCTGTGCATCTGTTTCGGTTTGGTTCGATGGTATCGATGGCAACCAAAAATGTCAGTGCAGCAAATTATTTCATCAATTGCAATGCTCGATTTCAATGCCTTTTTGGGGTTGCATGTCCTGACGTCCCTGGGTATTGGGTAATTGATATAATGCCGATGGTTCCTGTCGTCGCCCACCTAATGGCGAAAATTGTCAACGGGATTTGGTTTGGGATTTGGATTTTCGATTGCAGTTGGTTGGGTGTTGTGTGGATGTGGATGTGGATGTGGATGGTTTGGCTGTAATGTAATATCGAATGGCAGCGCTATATCAGCGCTCCATAATCATCATCATCATTAACGCAGCCGAACAATTGTCACACTAATTTGCCCTCAGCCATTTTTCATTCTCCTCTGCCAAGTAATTAATGTCTTTTGTTAATGGTAATGCATTTGCATTCGGAATTGGAATTATACCCCAATCCAATCCAATTCGTGGGCTAAGACAATTTGCACAACAAAGGGCTCTGGTCGGTGGAATGCTAGAGATGAACTTCATTAAAATTTTGCACGGAACGGAAAAATTTGTGAAATTTGTTAGGGGAGGGAAAAATAGAGAGCAGCAGCTGCTGCATTAAAATTCCTGTCCGGGATTTGGTCTTTGGTCTTGAATAATTATTCATTGTCATTGTAATTGGCGTGCCAGGCGCTAAATGGAATCATAAAGGGGGAGGGATGGGGCGAAAACTCCGGCTGACAATTTTCATTTTTCCACCAGAGGCAGCAAATTGAAGTTGCTCGATTACTTGGACACTTTTCTTTTTTTCCATTTTGTATTTTTTCCTCCCACATGAGAGGTTTTCCTTTTTGTCTACTGTGCTGGAGAAAGAGCGATTACTCCCCATGGATCTCGGGATTGGGATTGGGTTTTCGGTCTTGGCTTTTATATTGTTTGGGACACGTACGGGAATTTTCATTCGATGTCATTTCAATTTTCCTGTGCTCTTTTTTTATGGACGCACAGAGACAAAAAGGGTTTGGATTGGAAAAGATGCAGCGAACACAAGGATCCGACATGGGATTGCGTTTCTATGTCTCTGGGCCTTTGTTTCCCCGTTGGTCACTGAGCAACAAATTACCTGAGGCAGGTGGACAACCGGAGAATAAGAGAGTGAACAGCAGAACGAATGAATGAATAAATGAATGAGTGGGGAATGTGTGTGTGAGTCCAAGGTTGAGTGGCTTCTGATTGAGTTGGGGGCTGTGCTTTATTTTAATGAACTTTAAATGCCCTTAATGCCATTTTAGTTTTTCAACAACAGCTTACTAAATTATACTCTCTATTTGTTCTTTTAATTGCAGGTAAGCTCATTACGACAAACCTTTTTAACACACCACAAAAGCAGCATCAACAGCAGCAACAACAATAATAAATAATGTTAGCGTAAGTGCTTGTCTACAATTTTAATTAGTTTTAAATGCAATTTAATGCATTTGTTTTTCCGCATTTTTTTTACGTTTAGTTTGGTTTTTGGAGCCATGTTTTGGTTTGCCTAATGCTAAAGCACTTAGCATAATTCAGAGACAGCGAGCTGAATTTAAATTTGAAAACAATAAATCATTTCAACTTTGTGATAAATGCCGTGCATAATACAATGTAGATTAGTGTGGGCGAACTGCTCACATGTGTGTGCATTCCCGCACAATTAGAAATGCATTAAATATTTAAAATTCTGCGTCACATTGTGGAAATGCTTTCCGTGCTTAAAACAAACACTGGGTTATTTACTCTGTAAACTTGAAAAAGCAGTATTAAATATACAAATTATTACAATTGCGCCTGTGGACATAAATTTGAAAAAGTATATTTTTATTAAGGCTTTTACTTAGAATTTTTCATTTGTAAAACTTTTTTTACGATCTACCATAAAAAATTTCCTTGCCACAGAATTTCTTCCACTAGTTTTATGACTCATTTAGAGTTTGTTTTTCAGTTTCCGCCCTTTCCATTTAAAACAACTCAATTTCCGTAATAGCCACGCCCCTCAAATAGTTAAACGCCTTGGCTATAACAACGAACAGCGAACAAAAATCAATCAATGTAAAAAGCGGAGAAAGTTGCCTTACAATAAAGCTTTAAGGAGTGTTTGAACAGTCGCTGCCACGCCCACCGCCGCCGCCTTTTCCGCCGATTCGGCAATCAAGCTCATTTATTATGCATTTTTCATATGACGGGCTTTCTTTTTTTGTCGATTTTTTTTCGCCGAATTCTGGGCAGACAATTTAAAATCAACCGCAGAAAGAGCTGCATGTCCTGCCTCCTCAGGCTGGAAAATTGTGAAAAATCCTGAGTGTGCGAAAGAGAGGAAAGCGGAAAGGGGTAAGAGCGAGACAGGGGACACACGCATGCCAGAGTTGCCTTTGTGTGACAAGAGTGACAACCAACCGATGGAAACAAAATCGATCGCAAAAATCCACGCACACACAAATTACCCGCATTTTTTGTTTATATGAAAATTGAAATTCATGCAGAGCACAGCCCTTCATCATCCGTGTCCATATCCATATCCATATCCATATCTGCCCGAATATATCTAGCTGCAATCCATATCCCTGTCGTATCGCTGTCATCGATGGCCCCCTAACAATCTATCGATAAAGATTTCTTTTTACCACAGTTGAGGGCGAAAAAATAGATATACTTTCTCGTTGAGAGTTATTAATTAATACCTCAATTATTTTTGAAGTTCTAAAATAATTATAAAAATCTCCTGAAGAGCGAATATTTAAATTTTTCTTCCAAGTTAAATACAAAATATTTGAAATTGGAACCCTTTGTAAAATTTTGACAGTATGGAAGACATTATTTTGTTTTAATTAAATGACTTAAATTAAACTTAAATCAAACTAATTGTTGACAAGTAGTTGTGCTATTACCTTGACTGGCACTGTAGTTCGTTACATAAATTGTTTACTTCTTTTTTGGAAACGTTGAAGAGTTACAAAAAGAGTTTTGGCGAGGGTCGCTTGTTTACCTGGCCCCCGAGGGTTGCCACATGCACATTTGCATATCGTTTCAAGTGCGAGCCAAGTAAAAAGGGGTCGCACTTTTTTAGCAGTGGAGGGTGGGGGCTGAGGTTGAGTAGGCGTGGCACTGCTTATCGCCGCAACACTTGCCGCGAACGGGGGCAAGTATTTCCGTTGCCTGGGCACGCTTGTTAGTCGAGGAGCCGCCGGAAAAGGGGAAAAAGAACGGGGGGAAATGGGAAAATGAGGGGGTGGAGTGGCGGAGTTGCAAGTGTCAGCTCTGCGGCGGAGTTCAAGTCGAAGTTGCTGGTTGTCGCTTAACGATTTCGTGTCATTTTTTGCATTTCCTTCTTGTGCCCGGCTTTCAGTTTTATTTTCCACTCCACCTCCGCCTCCAAGGATTTTCCTCCTGCGGTTTTCCGCTTTCGAGTGTGCGGCGGCGGCCAGTCTTATCGCGTGCTACCTGTGTGGCACCTTCAGACAGCCACACAGTCCGGGGGGAGAGTGA
The DNA here is from genome assembly GCA_037075205.1 of Drosophila prostipennis. Taxonomy (NCBI): domain Eukaryota; kingdom Metazoa; phylum Arthropoda; class Insecta; order Diptera; family Drosophilidae; genus Drosophila; species Drosophila prostipennis. Next base: position 94,769 of record JBAMCJ010001061.1, on the reverse strand, counting down.
TAAAAATTAAAGCAAAAAGTAACAGAAAGCTAAAGAAATAATAATAAGAAAAACAAGGCGGCGGCTTCAAGGAAATTCATACTGTGGAGAAAAGAAATCACCAAGTAGGAGAAGCACCAGCAACTCGTAAATTTCTCTGGCCTCTTCGTGTACGTGTTAAAAACTTCTCACGTGTCAGTCGTTAGGATCTCGCCAAAGTGAAGTAAAGTCACAGGACTCTGGATTCGGGCGGATGTTCGCTCTATCTGCAATGCAGAAGATAACTTTTGCCAGTCTGGCTGGCTGGCTGGCATATCATTTGCATTTGCAAAGGCGTCTTGGCTCGATTATGAATTTTTGTTATAGTTATGCCAGAATGATGAATGTGCCCCAGAAGCAGAGCCAAAAGCGTCTGCAATTAGTGAAGGATAGCTGGAAAGCTGGAAAGGAGCCCAAGCCAAGGAGTTGTCCTCGCGAATCCGATCAATTAAAAAGCAACTTACGAATGCCGGTGGTCATGGTGCTCTGCCGACTCGACTGTCAGCTCCTTGCAGCTCGTCGTGATTAATTTCAGTGCCCATTTGCATGCGCCATGGTGAATGATGCCATAATCCTTGCCGGCTGCTGTCCTTCTGGCCCATTCTTCGCTGCTGATTTAAGTAATTTGTGGCCTTAACTAGAGGGTATTGTGAGTATGCTAAGGAGCTGCAGAATCACTTGGTTTGTTGGTAGTCAAATATAAAGTATTTTAATGAGGATCTTTGGGTTTTTGGTAATTTATTCTTGAATCTAAGGGAAATTCTTAGGGAATTTTAATATATACATTTTAATTTATAAGTATAAACTTCTTGGAGAGTATTTAACCCTTCGGTTCTTTCGAGACATTTAAACTTTTCACTCTTCATCCCGTTTGCTTGAAAGAAAGAAATTAAAAAAGCACGCCGCTCAGTCTCCGAGTTGTGCTGGCAAGGATAAGGCTTAAGTGTCTGCCTGGACTCAGACTCCTACCTGGAGTCCTGCAACCTGCGTCCTGCGTCCTTTCCGCTGGACCTGGACAACGTTGCAGTCCGCGCTGCGAGGAATATTACAAAAAACGTGCCAAACGTTTATTTAAAAGGATTTATGTGCGTTACGTGCTAAATGTGAAATAATAATTTTTCTCACTCATTCTTTTTTACTTTACTGTGTTTTTTAATACCTTTTGCCAGTGCAGAATGCAGTTAGAGTGGGTGAGCGTATATATTCTATCCATCTCTTTCTCGCTCTATCTCTGTGCTGGCATTAACTCAAGTCCTTTTCGCAATTTTTATTGAGCTGATGCTGAAACGCATGAAATTTTTGTGGGGAAAACCCGAGGCTTTTGCACACGGACTTTCCAACTGAGATTTTTCCGGCTACGAGACTTAATTGCATTTCGAGTTCTGGTTGTTGTTGCTTCTGCTGTTATTGTGGTTTCTTCATCAGCTCCTTGTGGGTCCTAAGTGCTGGCCGAAAGGAAAAGTTTTCCCAGTTTTCTCCGCCGTCTTCTTTTTCTGCGGCTGCCATTGCCAATTTCTAGCTTTCTTCGGGCAATTTCTTTATTTGTATTGAAATCGAAAATGCGTAGCTGGGGAATAGCAGAGAGCCGAAACTGGGAATTGGAATGGAATGGAATAAAAATGGGCAGAGAAGCAGAGAGTGGCCATAACAATGGCCGGGACTCAAGTCCAAGTTTAAGTCCTAGTACATTTTCCCAGTTGGGTTTCTACTTATTATATTGTAGCCCGTCTTGCCACCTCTTTCGCACTCCCTATTGCTGCCTCTTTCTGGATGCCGTCTGTGCGTTTGTTTTGCACTCCGCACGCATATAGCATAATAATTAGGTGGAGAGTCCTGCTGCCAGACTCCTTCTGTCTGACTCCAGAAGTCCAGAGTGCGGACAAAGAGGGATATATGTGCGAATGGAAAGAGACGGACTGTGAGATTTAGGGGGTCACACTCTCCACAGTTCATTTTGCGGCCCACAAAGTTTCTTAATTTTTTCCTTCGCCCTTTGTCTCTGGCAAATGGCAAATACGAAAAAGAGAAAAGTTTTAATATGATTTGCAGTCAGACAGCTAAAAATAATTAAAGCCAAGTCGGGAACATTCAGTCCCTTAAATTCGCTCTTCTTCCTCTTCATCTTGGGTGGGTTCCTGAACTTTACTTAGTCATAACTTATGCATATGCATCTTGGCCTCCAGGAATTCGCAGGATAAGTGGGCGTGTGTGAATAGTTTGTGTCGTGAGCCCTTGCACTGAAATAAATGTAAATTTATCAAGACAAAATAAAGTTTTAAATTTTTAAATTAAATTCTCAACAAAATATATATATTTTTTAAAAATTTTATAATTGATAACATTTTCAATCCGATTTAAAAAGATATCTTATAATGTGAAAAGTATTTTTTACTAAAACATGCTGTTTATCTTTCTTTCTTTTCACCCATTTCCCCCATTTTATAAATCCTTTGTCTACTCCTTTGCTAAATTCTTCAAGACACCAAGGGTTTTTCAATGTTCTGTTTGTCAAAAGCAGCATTCTTTTCTTAATTTTCTTCCGCTTTCTTTTCGAGTGTAGACAACGTGCTCCTCTTTTTAACTTTGCGTCGGCTTTACTTTTTTTGTGCACAACTTATTACCTTAAACTTGGCGAAAAGGTTGTTGACTGGCTGCAATTTGTTGACACAGACAGACGACTTCTAAAGTGGGTGTGCGACTATGGGCCTGAACGTGTGTGGAAATGTGTGTACTCAAGGTATATACATATGTATGTGTTTGCGAGTTGGGGCTGTTGTCCTTGGGATGTGGCTCTTGGGCATGTGCATGTACCTAAGACGCTTGCAAATTGAAATTCATATGCGAAAAGTGTATGTTTTTCCGCTCCTGATATTCCTGTCCTTTCGCAGTCATTGTTTTGCATTTGTCGAGTGCATTAAGGAAAGCCTGGTTTTTTCTCTTCTTTATTTTCCTTTTAATTTTCATTAGCAAAACGCAGCACTCCAGTCGGTTGGTTGACCAAGCTGCCATTTTCTCCACATTTCTTTCTCTTTCTCCGGACTTCAGTCCTCTCTTTCTAGGAGTGTCGAAAGCTTTAAAAGCGCTCAAGTGAAAGTAATCTTCTGCATTTTATGTTTGTCTAATTCAATTAGGCCAAGCGGGGAGATATAAAAATGGTGAAAAAATAAAATAAAAGAAAACCGAAAGAAGAGGCATTATGCTTTAAGAAAAAATCCAAGCCAGTGATGAAACTTTAAGTTCCTTAAAGCCTTACTCAGTCTGGAATTAAGTCAAGTTGCTATCTCTTCCGCAACGCTGACTAAGGCAATAAAACTTCAATTAAATTAAATAAATCTCTGTAAAAATGTGCAACTTTTCCATCAGTCAGGGCGCAAGAGGGAGAGCAATCAGCAAACAGCCTGCGGTCATCATTAAATGTCTAATTTATTTCGAAAACAACAACAACGGGAAAACTCAGTTTTTACAACAAGATTTTCCATTTTCTTTGGCCAGCGCTCGTCGTAAAAATTGATTTAATAAAACAGGCACGTTTCCATTTGAAGTGCTGTAAATTTTAATTTAGTTGTTGCTCCTCGCACAGCTGCGACACGCCCACACTTTTCCAAAAGGGGGCCGGCGATGGCTGGCTGGGATTTTGGTTTGGAAAACATCATCAAAGACGAGACGGAACGGGAAAACTTTGATAGAGATCACACGACGGCCTTCATTAACAATGGGGAAAAAGGAAAATCATCCGAGGAGCAGCGGAACCGCTTGGAACGGAAGTGACTTGTAAACCATCCTGGTTGTCATTTATTTTCTTTGTTGTCTTGTTTATTATTATCTCTTATCATTGCAGAAGTTCCACTTTAATGAGTTTTATCTGAGAGTTGGGCGGTGACTCCCAGCAGAATTGACTGCTATTTTCAAAGGCCGCGAGCTCTTGTGAGCACACCGAAAGAAAAAAGTAAATGTATACTTCTTGAGGGCAATCAAATGGAAAATATGCTACTGTTACTTTGTTATTTGCCCTGCCTCCGCAAATGGAATTTATGAATATTTATGAGTGTGACAAAAGTTTTGCGAGACCTGTTTAGTTTCGCTCCGTTGTTTATTTTATTTAAATGCGCCTTCAGCTATGCAATTGTATATTAATTCCCCCGACTCCCCGACTACCCGACTCCCCGCTAGACAGCGACAAATGCTAACTGACAAGACAATTTCGCTGGGGTTTCGCTTTTGAGCGCAAAAGTTTTGTCGGTTCGGATGGGTTGGTTAGGATCTGGATCCCTAGCAGCTGACAGCCTTGGCAACAACAGCAAATAGATACAACAACAGGCAACAGCAGCGGCTACAACAAAACTTGCCACTGACACACGTTGACATCGAATTATGCAAAAATGGCAAAAGGCGAATTAAAAATGCAAATTCCCAGCGACCAAAGTTGAAGGACACCCCTGCAAAATGTACACAAAACTTGAACAAGGGATGAGGGAAGTGGGGTAGTGGAGGGGGCGGAAAATGGAAAATGGAACTGAGGGTATATGTCCAAGAACTAATCAAGTCGGCCTGACAGTCGTCGTGGGCTGGATCAGATCCCAGGCTAGACATTATTTGATGATGCTTGAATTGACTTGGGCAACTCAAGTGGAAATATCACATTTCGACTCAGTTTTGGGGGAAAATATTAGCCAGGAAAATGCCTTTTCTTCTTGAACTTGATTTTCCCCGTGGAACGTGAACTGAAATGATAATTGTGCGCTTATCTAGTGGAAAATCTTTTTGGGATAGATTTTTGGAATTTATTTAAATTTGAAATGGAGAAAGTTGATCTTGAAACAAGAGAGAACGCTATAGTCGGGTGCCCCGACTATCAGATACCCGTTACTCAGCTAAAGGGAGTGCGAGGGAGATGGAGATATAAAACTTTGATCACGCATTACTTTTTAACGAATTGTCCGACTTAAAAAATTTCTTCTACACTTCGATAGGTATTGATAAACACAATAAAACTGCATTTTTACTTTTCCGAAATAATTAAATTTTTTAAAGTCGTATATACTTTTGCACGAATACAATATACCCTTTTAATCTACGAGTAACTGGTATAAAAACAACGCTTGTTCCTAGCTTATAGCTTAGTTAATATACCAAATATTTGTAACAAGCTTTAAATAAAGTGCAGGATATATTAAAGAGCAACTGTTCGTTCGACCTCCGCTGAGTGAAAACATTTCATTATTTCTATTCATTGATTTCAGTTGGCACCTCACGCCTACGCTTAGTATGCGCTTCAATTGAAATTGTTTGGCGGGTGGGTTTATTCATGTGATTGTCATTCGCTTACGCATGAAAATGCGCTCTGGCGTGCACATGAAAATAAATTGAAAAAATACCTTTGCTGCTCTGCCCGGCATCTTTTCCTCAGTCATCGCTTTGTCAATCTGTCGGTTTTCATATTTTCAACATTTTCCCCAACAAAATAGCTTAACTGCCTGTGTCAGCTGCATGCGGTTGAGGTGGTGGTGCTGCAGAGCGGTGCTGCTGGGTGCTGCGATGTGGTGGCGCCCCACAAAACCCAATAAGTATGCAGTAGGGTTTTGCCATTGTCAACTGCCTCTGATTGCTGGCTGAAATGCTGAGCTTCTTACCTGACATTACGTATACGCCATGCTGTGTGTCGCGGGGAGTTTTTATTGCTTTCGATTTTCATTTTGACTGCTCGCACGTGCGGCGACACGACAAGGTTTTCCAGGGGCCGTTCTTCGTCCTTCGTCCCCTGTTCTCTTTGAAACTTTCCAGTTCGATGGCGTAAATTTTCTTTAAGCATTATTTTATTACATATTTCCCAGGCAGCAGGAGCAGCAGCCGCCTTGTCCTTTTCATCCGCTGCTTGGCTGGGTTTGTTTTCGCTTTGCGTGAAATTCAATTTCCCATTTGCCACACATCCAGTTCATGTAGCCAACTGAGACATTTCTTTTTCCCTTTTCCTTTTTTTTTTTTGCGCCCAACCCAACCGACACTCTCTATTTCTCCGCCTCTCGATATAAAGATATTCATTCAGCCCGCCACACGACTTCATTTTTGCATATATCCGCAGAGCAAAGGAAGCGGCAAATATAAGCCACTACAGTGCGTTTCGAATTTCTAAGGATAGTGCAACTTGGATTGACACAAAGTTGAAATAAAAAAGAATATAAAGTTAAAAAGGAAAATTTATAAATCTCTTTAGGGTTTCTCAAAATACGACGATTGTTGTTATATGCTACAGATAATCTTGTCTTACCCAGAGTTTTAAGGTTTAGGAAAATATAGAAAAAAGTTAGGTATTTTATTACAACTTTTTTGTAGATTTTGGTTTTACTTTGACTGATTTATGGTAAATCAAACTGCTACTGGGCTTTACATGTTCTTTTTACTAGCAGCGGAACATAAATTTAATTTAAGAGGCTCGACTTTGTCTTATGTGGTTGAGTTGCCACAGTTTTTACAGCCCAGTAGCACCCTGTAGCTTAATCGTTTTTCCCGCTCTATCGACCTATCCCTATCCATACCCCTAACCAGAGAAAAAAACCCTATTTCCCGCCTCTCGACTTTATGCCATCCTCTCGTGTGTGTTTCAATGGCTTCCCGTCTTATCTGCAGACGCCATCGCTGCCGCCGATTTACTTTTCCGTTCGGTTTTTCCACCAACGTTGCAGGGGTTTTTCTTAACGGGTGGAAATTCATTGCAAATATTCTTGATTTTTATTGCGTTCGCTCGCAAGTGAAATTGCTTCAAATGTATTTGAGTTTTGCTCGCTTTTTTCAATTTTTTTCTTGCCTTTTTTATTAGTTCTGCAATGCTAGACATTTCTGGCCTGTTATCCCGGTTCGTCCTTTTGGCATGCCAAATGCCTGCAAAACAATTTGTTCGTCGCTTTTCCTTTTGTTGTTTTTATGGAATTCCTTTCGGGTTTATTACTCTGTTTTGTTGGGTTCTTGGCGAGATTTGGTCGAAATTCATTCTGTTTATTTGGCCCGAACATGCAAACGCTTCGGTTTCGCTTTGTTTTCTTTTCTCGAAGCATTTCCCACATTTTTCATGTGCATTATCTCAACCGATTTTGACATAATTTATGTGGACAATTTTTGCCATCGTCTACGGGATTTCTTTCCCTTTTTTGATCAAGTGTGCAAAAATGTGCATTTAATTGTGACTCATTTACATTTTTTCTCCCTCGCACTTGAGCTGGTCTTTATCCTTGAAAGGGTACCCGAAAAACATAAAAAAATCAACAACAAAGTACGAGAAACGATAAAGAAAAAACCGAAAACAGAAATACAAAATACAAAATAAAATATAAATCATACGCACCATTTAACAATGGCGAAAGCTGCGCCATTGCCAATCCGCAATACAATGGCACACATAAAAAGCAGCGCAGCAACGCTTTCAGTATCACTTATAATGCCACGCCCCCACCGCCAGCCGACCGCCCACTCTTGAAGCTGCCATTTGCAACGGAAATCAAGTCGCACATGCGAAAGTAAAAATTCAAACAATTGCGGGTGGAGGAGGAGCTAAAAGGAGCAGAAGGAGTCAAGCCAAATACAAACATTTAAAGTGAAATTCTGCAACATTTAACCCGGGAAAAAGCCATTTGAAAGGCGAAACAAAAGGCAACAAGCTGCTGAGGTAGAACAAAAAAAATACAAAAAATATTCCTTCTTTCAAAAGCAAGAAGGTCAGCAGCTAAACGTACAGAAAAAAAACATCTAATGAATGTTGAAAATCAATTACAAAAGCGAAACAAAGCGAAATAGCAATCGAAACGGGAACAAAAGCGAAAACAGCAAGAATAGAGGGGCTGAGAAGGGGAAAATTGAAAGTGAATATGCTAAGAGCTGCCCATGATGATGATGTTGGGGATCCTGGGACCTGATTGTTGCCGCTCAATTGGTTGAAGGTTCGATGATGATAATACTGCCATTGCCACTGCCCCAACGATTTCCGCAGAAAATTGCCAGCCATTTGAGAAAAATTGAAAAAACACTGGAACCTTAAGCTTTAAAGATAATAAGTTTTGAGTGGAATCCACCGAAAATGTACCTTTATATTCAAAACTTTTAAAATAACCGTAGCGAACTTTTTACGATTATTAGAGAATGCATTTTTCAATGCATTTCTATTTGTTTTTTTTTAAAGTTATGATATCAGTTGGAAGGTTTTTACACCACATGAACTTTTCCAAAAAAGTTTAGTGACTTCATAATGCATAAACATGTTGAAGCTAAAACTTCGCAACTTTTGGTTTCCAATTTAACACATCGATATTACTTTAATCTGTTTGCCAGAAGCAAGCTCTCTTGCAACTTTAAGAAACGGGACTCATGTGGCAGCCGCAGTGGGGAAATGGGAAAATGGCAAAAGGAAAAGCTTGCATACTTGCAGGCTTTTCAATAAGCATAAAATAAGCAACTGCAGCGGAGTGGGCGAGAGCCTTGAGAGTTGAGTTTAATATAATGACACATTTTATGATTGCATTTGCTTGGCCCGGGCAGCCACTGCAGCTGGTCAATCTCACGTCTCACGATGGGGCATAAAAAGTTGGCCAACCGATGGCCCGATGGGCGAAGATGTAGCCCTGGACGCAGCAAAGTCAGCACATTGTGCAAAAATGGAAGGCGTTGCCTAACGAGCACTAAGAACTGCTGGTCCGCTGTCCTGTTTCATCCTATCTTCGATTGCACTGCGAGAAATTATATGTTCTTTCATAAATTCTATGAAAATATAGGAAAAAACTTATCTAGTCTTACGGTAAAAGGGTTATTAAAACAATCGATAAAACAATCGGTTTTATCGATAGGTTTTGGTATCGTTCAAAAAACCTAATTTATTTTCACATGAGAGTTTAAGTATTTTTGAAGAAATAAAAATATAAGAAAAATCTTAAAGTGCTTAGGTTCAAGCGGTTTTTTTTCGATAAAACTATCGGTTTTATCGAAGGTTTTGGAATCAATCAACAAACCACAAAACATTTTCACATGAGAGTTTAAGTATTTTTTTTAGGTATTTACACTGCTACAAAGAGCAGATTTGAAATTTTAAAAATGTTGTACCTTAAGTTAAATGCAGTTTATTTTTTAAGTGTATGCTGTCCTGTCTTTTCTGTTTATGCCCTTCGTTCGATGGCTGCTTTTGAGGTCTTTTCTCGGTTCTGGCCGGGCCTTCGTTTTTCTTTTGCCGTGTTCATATACACAATTACCAGCTAAGGCGATTTGCAAAGACACGGCAGCGCTAACAAAAACAAAAACAAGAGAGAACGCTATAGTCGGGTTGGTGTCCCGACTATCTAATACCCGTCACTCAGCTAAAGGGAGTGCGAACTCTGTAGTCGGGTTGGTGTCCCGACTATTTAATAAACGTAACTCAGCTAAAGGGAGTGCGAGGGATATAAAAAACTTTGATCAGGCATAAGTTTTAAACGAATGGTCCGATTTAAAAAATTTCTTCTACATTTCGATAGGTATTGATAAACACAACAAAACTGCATTTATACTTTTCCGAAATATTTAAATTTTTAAAATCGTATATTAAGTATTGTGGGCGTTAGAGGAGGCGTGGCACCATTTTGAAACAAACTTGCGCTGCGTAGGAGCTCCTAGAATCTGCATGCAAAATGTCAATCTCCTAGCTTTTATAGTTTCCGAGATCTCAGCGTTCATACGGACAGACAGACAGACAGACGGACAGACGGACAGACGGACATGGCTATATCGACTCGGCTAGTGATCCTGATCAAGAATATATATACTTTATGGGGTCGGAAACGCTTCCTTCTAGCTGTTACATACTTTTGCACGAATACAATATACCCTTTTACTCTACGAGTAACGGGTATAACAACAGCAACGACATCAGGTGGCTGCCCCCATGCACTCAAGTGCTGTGTTATGCCATTGTCCTTACACCCAGCCACGCCCCCTTTGGCCCCGCGCCGCCCCCGCCGATTGTTTGACAATGTTTACAGGTGCAAATTTCAAAGTGAATTGCTTTTCTATCGCTCGGAAAAGTGCTGCAACTCGCAGGCAACCTAAGTAGTTGCTGCCGCTCCCCCACTTTACTCCACTCGGCTCAGATATTTTCCTGGAAAATTAGTTCCAGGCCGAGGCAGGGGAAAACTTGAAGAAAAGCCGAGCTAAGCGGATTTGTTTATGGCTGCTGCCTGGTCGTGACAGTTTGTCATACAATCTCAGCCATTAGGCTGATGCCACCTCGGGGATTCCCCCGCACCTGAAGATCTGAAGACCCGAAGACACTGAGGCTCATTCTTTGGCAATTGACAGGTTATTGTCGTTCGCTTTTGGCTGTCTCAATTTTAATTGAATTGTCTCCCTTTTTCAACGGACAAAGGGCATTTATTAACAATAATTGCATTTTCATATAGAAGTGGAAAACCAAGAAAACTGTCAGCAAATGTCCAAAACTAATTTATCAATAAACGAGAGAACAAGGCATGGAAAATTGCTTTGGCGAACCATAAATGGTCAAGTGTTTGGTAAACACACAAACGCACACACACACATATTCTCGGAATTTAAGTAAAAAGTTTGCAAAAATAATGAAGCATGGCCCTGGGGCAATGGAATGGGTTTCTGGATTCGGGGAAAATGCAAATTGCAAACAGGCGAGACAAACAAAATCCCCAAACTAACCAAGTGGGGATCCAAAGAGCACACACACACATTCCCGCACCCACCGAAAACAGAAACGGACACACCTAGCTGACCACAGGATCCTGACCAGGCAGGACATCTGTCTGCAGTAACCTCAACCCCAAAGTGCCCATTCGCTCGGCCAGCCTTTGAGTCCAGCTCCCCTTGGCTGGAGGCCAAAGCAAACGCACTGGCACGCAAGTTTACAATTTTTCGAAACCAGAAAATACATGCGGAGAAATCAAACTTTTAAGTGCTAATAATTATTTTATTAAAATGTAAAGTAAACCATTTGAAACAAACTTTTCTTTACATGTGAATATGTAAATATCATTATTATAATCATTATCATTTATTATAATCATAAATATCATTATTATAATTTATGTAAATATCATTTTTATAAGTTTATGTAAATATCATTTTTATAATTTATGTAAATATCATTGTTATAATTTTATTATTATTTGCCTATAAAACTTTATAAATATGGTAATGCTTATTGTAGGTATTTTCTTTTTTGGCGTCAAAAGTTTCCCAATTTATTTCTCGGTGCTTGGACACCCAGTTTCCCAGGACTGATTGCTCGCTTTGCTAGCCCTTTCCATTAGATTTGATCATCTGACTGGCTCACAATGAAATTTTTGTTAAATTTTGCAGTACGCTCTGAGAGTTTGAGTCTGTGTCTGCGTTTGCGTCTGGATGTTGTCCCCAAAGGATTACCTGAGCTTTGGCCGGTTCCCGTGTCTGTCTGTCTGTCTGCCTGTCGCACAGTGGGCTACCATTTCTGTCCGGGATCCCGTCGCGTGTCACGCACTTGTGGCGCCCTCCTCCGCCTGTCAATCTCCCCGTATTCACACATCCAATCAAGGACCTCGCCCTCCAGAATCCAGAACCCAGCATCCAGTTGCATTTGGGAAAGTGCATAAGCAAAGTCAAGCAACTCTTTCACATTTCAATTTGGATTTTATAACTGTCTCACCTGGCTTTCTCCACCCCTTCACTCCGATGTGTGCCCATCTATACTTGACTCCGGCTAAAAGTTTGCTCAACTTGTTTTCAATAGTTTCCATTGAATATACATGGCCAACTTCCTCCACTCAGTTTTCAGTTCTCAGTATGCTCTGATTGCTCTTGGTCCGGTCTTATTGATTTCCCTGGCCTGACAGTGCGTGTCAAAATCATAGGAAACATGTAGATTCGATTAAAGTCAGTGTTGAGACAGCAATATATTTATTTGAAAGAATTTTGAGACGCTGACAACTGTGAAATAGGTTTAAAAATATTTAAATAAAATTTGATATATTTTTTTAATCTATAAACTCTATATAAGTGAAGCGCACTGTTCAACTTCTTGTTATATAGGTGGAACTTGCATTTCATCGATGCCTTCTGCTGCTGCTGGCCAGAAATTGTTATGTGGGCAGGACAAGTTTATCTACTCGAAACTTATTCAATCTCTAGAGAAATTATCCATTTGCCATTTTTGTTTAGCTCAAACTTAATTTAGTTATTGTTATTGCTGCTGCTGCTGCTCCTGATTGCCAATGGATTTGCATTGCAAATTTGAATTTATGAAACCAAGATTCTGAAAGCAAAAATTCTAATCAAATTGCTATTCTCTCTCTTTTTCCTTGCAGGTAAGCTGATTGATCAATGTGCATTGTTTTTGGCTGCGGCATCAGAGGTTTTAATAATATTCCTTACTGATAAATACACTCATCATCTGGGCTAAGTCCGCGGTGTCAAGTGCAAGGTTAAAGATCATAAATCAGGGACACGGGAATAGCAGTTATTTTTTGGGAGGCTTGGAAATATAAATGTCCAATTTGCGCTGCCGGGAAGTTTTCCCCACCGAAATGATTAACTTGATTTATGCGTGCGGCGACAAAGTTTCGAAGGCAACGCCCCGACCCGAATGCCAGGTGGTGGCCAAGAAAAGTTTGGATAAAAAATGGTACATAAAAAAATATATGGAAAAAGTGGGGGGAAAAATGGGAGAAATGGTAGAAAATACATTTGTCGCGTCGCGTCAAGGCGTTAATTTCTTGGCACTAACTTGAGGCTGCCCGAAAAAGTATGCTATACCAATCTTTTTGTGCGGAGGTCGTGGAGCCTTTCGGGTGCTTTCTGGTGCTTTTGTTTCTGGAGCTGGAACTATAACAAGCTCCATTAGTTGGCCATGTCGTTTCGACAGCTGCTAGTCGTCGTCTGGCTGGCAGTGGCCTCATTTGTTTTAATGTGTCAATTTGTTGACTTTTCCAGCTGTTTTGCCCCCTTTGAGACCTGAACTGCGGAGGAGGAGTCTTTTTTTGTGTTCTTCACTTTTGGGAGGTTGAGATATGAGGCCACCTGTAATCTGTCATCAGACGCTTTAATGGGCGTTTAATAATTCGGGCAAACGAACTTGACTAGCGCAGCAAACTTTTGATTGGCCCACAATTTTTTTCCGGTTGTCTCATCACAAGAAAAGTTATTAGTCTTAGGTGCTGACATATTTCACGCCTTTTGCCTTCGTTCTTTATGGTTTCCATAGAATTAACCAGAAATCTTTGAAAGTCATAAATCAATTGATGATACAAAATGTAAAGAAAGTTTGTTTATAAATTCGATTATTTTGTCAGGTTAAGAATCTGTATTTTATTATTTTGTTTTTCCATGTAAAAGTTAGTGCTGACATATTTTCGCGTTTCTGGTTTGATTTTTATGTTTCCGCAAGGAAAACTTTGTCGTAAAAATGCTTCCTCCCTGTGTTTATTGATGCTCTTTGATTAAGTGTTAAGTTGGATACTTTGAGGGATCTTTAAGACTCTTAGCTGCCACATATTGTTTGCCATTGTTTAAAGCTCACTTAAGGCAACAATTTCGTCTGATTTACAGGTCATATATTCCCCTATGTGATTCTGTGTGGGATGTGGGCTCCATTAAATTTTTATTAAGTGCAAAATGAAATTGCCTCACTTTTGCCCCCCCCTTTTCCACGCCAACCGCTGTCTCTGTCTTTTGTTTTTGTTGTGGGGCTTAATGCGCTTTAAGCCCGCTGGAACTTTGGTGGCCATTTAAAATTTGTGCCGACATAAAGCATAAATTATGGCGTTTGCCGGGGACTTATGCCCCTCTTCTTCTTGCCACGCCCCCTCTTAAATGTTAAACAAGCTCATATATAAATGTGCACACGTGTGTCTGTGTGTGTTTGTATGGAGCATATGGTGAACATTTTCCAAGCAATTTTTCCCTCCATTTTTCCATCGTTTTGTATATGTGAAACTAGCGCATTGAAATTGCATTTTTAATGCGCTTATTAAAATGATATAGTGGCCGGCAATAACCCTGCTAATTCTTCATAGAAAGCTAGACAATTATAGTACTATAGTTTTATATATGTACTTATGTATGTTTGTGTGCTGGTCAACCATTTTGTTGGGTCATTAATGTTGTTGCTTTGTTCTCGGTGCATTGGAATATGCTCGGTTTCGGGCGCTTTTGTTTTTTTTTTGCGTTTTTCTTTTTTGGGAGTCGGGCAAAAGTTAATTAAGTTGCAAATGCCGCGCGTAAGTACATTAAAAACTAATTGCTGCTATCGTTATCGTTACGGGTATGGGCATTACCGTTACGTAACGGTAACGTAGGACTCATTACGATTCGCTTGGGTACGCCCACACATTTAAAGACTGCAAATTGCTCTCTTAAATGTGAGGAAATGGGGTAATGGCTTTAAACTTGAAAACTATTTGAAGGTTCTAGTGGATTTTGGGGGAAAATAAAAGCACTGGGATTTTGAAGTTCCCATCCCGTTTAAAGGTGTCTAAAAGTATGCAATACTTTTTTATGACTGTAATTATTTTTGCTTCTTCTTTGTCCCAACTTTAATTCAATTTATATTCTCAATTTAAATAGTTAAACTCAATTTCGATTTTAAAAATGCATTCTTCTCCTTTTACAGTTTCATTTTTAATTCAATCGGGATGATTTTGGCGTCATAATTTATTTATACCAATTACACTTTGCCCTCGAGTCCTGCCAACGACTCTCACTCCCCGTCCGTGACTCTTTAGCTGATTGTTCTGTATCCTTCTCAAACGCTTGTGTTGTGTTGTGTGTTTTGTTTTCTGTTTTCGACCTTAATTTCATTGACGCGCCCACATTTTGCTGACATGGCCGCAGACACTGGCACACACCCACATCCACAGCCGAGTCCACGTCCACATGGAGATACCAGAAAACACACACGTAAAAAATTTGTTTGTCCTCACACTTGAGTGCCAGCCACAGCCGGAATTTCGTCCTTTTCGCCTCACTTTCAGTTTGTTTAGTTTTTTTTTCCCCTCGGTATTTATTCCTGGGATTGTGTGTGCTTCGGGTTTTTTTAGTGTTCCGTCGTTTACATTGTCTAAACAGCCGGAGTGCCCAACAAGTGTACGGGTCTTTGGCATAAAGGTGTATATCGTTCTGCAGATCTCACACCGCAACCCCTCTAAATATACATATATATATTTCCCCATCTCTATTCCCAACTGAATCCCCCTTTTCATCGCACTCTCGGCAGCTTCTCATCTTGCCGGAAAAGTTTGTTGGCTCTTGTTTTTTTCGCCGTTGCGCACTTTTTTATGATTTTCAGTTTCAGTTTACCACCCCACCGCAACCCCGCATGTGTAGGTGTTTGTGCACTGAAAAGAATAAAACAAAAATGGAAAGTTTACCAAAAGAAAATCATTGTCATTGCATAGGCAGAATTTGAACTTTGAGTTGACAATTCTATAACAGTCTCCTTAAATAGGAAAAAATATTTTTTTAAAATGTATTAAATTGCTTATTTTATTTCCTAATTTTGGAAGGTTTTATTTTTCTTGCAAAAGACTATAAAAATATCTAGAAAAATAAGATTGAATTACGAGTACATTTTTCCTGTGTGTATCCACAAATATATATGTATTAAGGAGGACTTATTCACCCCCTGCTGTTTCTGCCACGCGTTGTACATTTAATGGCGTTGATATGGTTTTATGACCTTTGTGGCCTGTTACACATACGCCCCCGAAAATTGCATTGTTGGCTTTATTTTGGCCCTCCCTCTTCGCCTTTTTATTACATTTATTTTATGTTTTTTATGATTTTGTGCTTTTGTTTCTCGCATTCTGTGTATCCGAGTTTAATTTTCCCTTTTCGCCCAGCATCACCAAGGAGTCATAATTTCTAAGTTGATTTTCTTGTTTTCCTCGAACGAACGAAAATCGGAGGGTGGACACACAGGCATAGGCTTTTAAAAATCTGTTTATTTTTTATTTATTCCCCTGCAAATGCAATGCATTCACTGCGCTGAAGTGCCAAGTGCATTTCTGCAAATAAAAATGCAATTGGATTTCGCTTTGCTGCTGTTTGCTTTTGTTTGTCATCGTATTTCAAATGTGACAAATTGAGTGGTTGCCCCATCTCGTGGATGGAACACCTGTCCCTGAAATTTGTTTGCATTTTTAAAAGATTCATTTGGTTGGGGAGGGGAGAAAATCGAGATGCGTTTGGTTTATTGATGCCAGACGGCAAAAACCGCAAACTGTAAAGGGTGAAAAATATCTGGGAATAGGTAGAAATGCGGGACAGACAACTTGAACTGGGGTTAAGGTTTTATTTTGAAGTTCTGGGTGGTTGCATTTTAAAAGCATTTTTAAATACCTACATAAAAGAAGTATGGAATTTGAAACACTCCTAAAAGAGCTTTCCAGTAAATTCCTTTAAATAAAAAGGTTTCCCTTAAAGGTGAAATAGAACGTTTGTTATCAAAGCAAATTGATCAATTTCTATACGAATATTGCTAATAAAATTTGTGTTTTACCGGCTTTTACGAAGTGAATTATCAGGTAGTGGAATTTCGAAGTACCAGGCACCATAAAGCTAATCGATCGTCGAAAAAATTTAACGCCCGTCTCTAACTTCCGATTAACCTCTTCCACCTCTTCCCCCACTCCCGACAGTCATAAATCCACAAAATTGACCCGAAATCGTGGAAATCGTTGATTTATGGCTGCGAAGCAGACAATTCCATCAGGAAATTGCGTGACTGTTTAATTGAAATGAGTCGCAGTTTTGTGAGTGCCGAGGCCGTAATAGTATGCAAAACGAGGACCTCCACTTGGGAGAAAAAGGCCGAGCCAGCAGACCCACGGGCAGACATGCCAGACAGTTTATGGCCAGAAGAAGGCCCCAGGCCCAAGTTGACTCGACTTGACTGACTCTCCTCGAGCGTGCTCCAAAATTCATGAGCCACGAAAACGCATAAATATAAAGTTTTTCCCTTCCTTTTTCTTTTTTCTGAGTATTTTTTTCTGTGTGAGACACGAAAGTGGCACAAAATAAAAGAACCGAAAATAAAAGTATAGGCCAAAATAGAACAGAAGGCAATTTTGATGAAAATTATGACAATAATTGTCATTAAATCAAAAATGCTCAGTAATTGTCTCATAAATTTACTATGCAAATTGTGAGGCAGGGCCATGAAAATCAAGAGAAGAGGGGCTCGAGGGGATGAAGGGAAAGGGACCAAGTTTCGTGTTGGACTTTGCAAATTTTACGATATCAATAAAAACGTCGACAATATAAACTTTACTTCTGCCCGGCTCTCGTGGGCACTACCTCCTTTGGGCATTAAATTTGTATAGCATATTTCTAGGCGCACGTTGGTTTTAGTTCACGTTGTTGGCATGTTTGTTGTTTAGAGCCCAAAACGAGCGCGCACAGCCACAAAAGTTTTTACGAGGCCTCATAAAAGCCAAAAGCCGAACTGGCCAAAAGGACTCACTCTTACTCCTCGAAAGGTAGCAGGGCCAAGTTGTGCTGCAAAGGATTAGATAAGAGGCATAAACCCGATGGCCCGTTCTTACCTTTTTATGCCCATGCACTTGTCGTCGTCGTTCGGTCGGTTTGTTGGTTGGTATTAAAAAGCCCAGCAAACAAACAAAAAAATGCAAATAAAAAACCGATATAGCGCCTTTAAAAAAACGAATAAAAGACGAACTTCGCCCAGAGGCGATTTAAAGTTCGACGCCCACAAATTTGCACGAGGTCGTCGGGGAGAAGGAGCGTCGAGTCGAGAGCATGCCGAAAGTGGGCGGTGACCACAGGAAGCCGCAAAGTGGCTTTTTAATGCACAGCAGGAGCAACAACAGGATCAACAGGAGCAGTCGGTTCAGCAGCAACAACGTAATCTACGACCAAACACAGAAGCAGCAACAGAAACAGAAGCAACAGCTAAAGTAACAAAAGTAGTGGCAACACTATTAAAACCAACAGCAGCAGCAACATTAACAATTAAAGAAACGGCAGCAGCTTTAATAAAGGACTCTTCCAAGAAAGAAACAACTGAAGGAACCTTTATTCAGAGGAATACCAATTTTGTAATTAGGAAACTTGCAACAGAATTTTTACAACAGAAAACTTTACGGTTTTAAAACCACTTATAAAAGTGACTAAAAGTATGCAGTGACATATAAATTAAAAATATAATGTTGCATACTTTTGGACACCTTTACAATGAAATTCTATAGCACGTTCGATGTTTTAAAAACTGAATTGAACCTGAATTGAAAATCAACAAATACTTTGATCAACATTAACAACAGCTGAGGTTACAGCCACACAAGCCTCAAAAATTGCAAGAGCCGTAGAAATAGCAAAGGGAATTTCAGACGAAATATCAGATATTTTAAGAGCAGCAACATCAGCCATATATGTTGCACACACAGCAGCAACATGCAATTATATATAAAAATCAGCCAGCAGCGAGATGGATGAAAATCGGAAAACAAAAAAAACAACAATCGCCGAAATTGCTTACTTTGCTGCCCACAAACACGCCTACATTGTTGGTTGTGCGTGGGCGGGCGGATGTGTGTGTGTACAGGAGTGGTTAAGCATGTGTGCGTGTGCTTTGCAGGAGTATGTGGTCTGTTGTGTTAATTTAATTAAGGCCTTGTTTGCCCTGCTACAACGCAACAAATTAAATACACATATTTAAAGCCGATGGCAGAATAGGGTTTTATGGAAATTCCTCAAGGTCGGACTAGCGTATTTATTTATGAAAAGCCAAGGCCTTAAAAATCTCAATTCACAGCCGTTTCGGAGGTTGTTTTTGGCCAAACAAAGCCATATGTTGGCCAACACAATTTGGACGCTTCATTAATAATTCAACAGGGGACGTGAGCAGCAAGGGGTCACAATACAAACCTTTTTCCATCAATAGCCAAAATGTTGCATATCTTTACGGGACATACCATATATTATGGTTGGCTAGGTCAAAACCCAAAAAACTGGGCCCAAAAAGGGGAAAATCTAATAAAAGGGATAAGAAAGAAGAGTAAATACTCTTTCTATTTTATTTCAGTAAAGTAATAAATAACATCAGAAGGTTTTGAAAATTAATTTATCACAATTTTATTTATTCGTAATTTTGCTTTTCTTTAATGCAGATTTAAATATAAATTGAATTCAATTGTAACTTCTTTTCTTCTTAACTATTTTATCAAAAAAAGGTATAAAATACCCATATAAAAGCAAATGTCCTACCTTTTAGACAACAAAACCCAGTGATTTATGAATCGAATCTGTAAAAAAACAAAAGAGAACTCAAGTGGCTGTATTAGTCCTCACTTTTCCTAGGCATCCTGAGCACCACCCTCTCTCTGATTATTTTAGACAGCTTGAGAAATTATTATGTTTTGCTTTTAGCGTGATTGAAATGAAATTAAACTGCTTGCCAAGCACGCGTTTCAGTCGACTGCCAGCTGCCAAGGACATGTGTTGACATAAACAAAATTAAACGAAAGCGAAGAGAAAGTATTCTAAAAAAAAGGAAGATAAACTAGCAGACAAAGTTGATGGCGCTAGCTGAAAAAAATGTAATTTACAAAATGAAAATTTAGTAAGAGGCATAAAAAGAGTACCCACCCTGAACATATTTTCTCATGTATATGAAATATACGCATATTTCTCTGAAGGATCTTAGCATGCTGACAATTTGCGCGTCTTATTTATGGACAAATTTTTTTATTGTCAGCTGCATTGCAGCACATATCCTTGTACTTATATCCTTATTGTGTGTGTTTGACAGCAAAAACCTTTTAAATCCTTGTTAACTTCTCTAAATGCTCAGGTTGCTTTTTAAAAACTCCCTCTCATATGTATTTTGTATACACACATAAAGGACATTTATATTGCTCGTGGGCTTTGCTTTGTGTCATCAGCAGCGGTATTTGGATGGAAGTAAAAAATAAATTGAAAAGCATTTGAGAAAAGGTTTTTCTTCGCTTTTTTTTTCCTTCTTATAAATAAACTGAAATTATGCTGATTGTTGGTTGAGCTTGCCTCAGATGCCTGGAGACTTTGGCAAATCGAAACAAATGAGTATGGAAATCGGTTTTTAGCTGCTAAGTGAAAATTATGTGTGCAAAGTCTCTAGGGGATTTCGGGAGAAAGCCATTCAACCCATGGGAGTGGATGAAAACAGACAATTTAAAATGTACGAAAAAATGTTCCTGAAAGAGAATAGGAAAAACGAAAGCTTAACCCTCACTTGCAACTCGTTGAGCAGCTTTAGTATTATCTTTTTTCCTCCAGCCATTATTCATTCATTTATTCTTGGTTTTCATTTTGATTGCCCGCCAAATCTATGCAAATTAGCCAAGCTTAAGACAGAAATGCTTAACAAAATGGGAGAGAGAAACAAAAAAAAGCTCGTACACTTATAAGGCATTAAAAAATAGTTGGGGACCCCTGGATGACCATGAAATGCAACTGCCAATCCTCCAGCTTTTCTCTAGAGAAGCTTAAGTGTAAATGCGGCATATAAATGAACTCATTAAACGCGGCAGCGGGAATGGCCCCCCAGATAATATTTTTGCTATTTGAGAAATGTATTTTTCATTAATTTGAGACATTTAAATATTTACACAGCAGCCGGGTGTATAATTAATTGTTTGGCCTTCAAGTGGCTGACTGGAAATTTTTCACTTGGCTGTGCCGCATTTCACACTTTAAGCTGACAGCTGAAGGAGGTGATGCCGGGAAGGTGAAAATTTATGCAACGAAATTAATTCCATGCAAAAACAATTAAGTTAATTTAGCAAAAGGCAGTAGGCGGTGGGCGAGGGGCGGGCGAAAAGCGCAACAGCAGAAAAATCAGGCTCAACTGAAATATAATAAACTTTTTCGGAGAAGTCAGGGGCGTAGTAGTGGGTGGGGGTCGTTGTGAAATGCTTTAAATTTCCATCGCCATTTTGGCATTGCCCATTGCCTGGCTGTTGTTTCGCCTGTGTGTTGTAATACAAACGCAATTAAAACCCGCTGAAGAGGCGCAAACAACAGACAGCCGCCGGGGGATTGGGGGAGGGGGTTGGTCCTAGGGGGTGGAAAAACTGGAGACAGAAAATGGGAAACGGGAAACGGGAAACGGGAACCAGGAGCCAGCAAATGAAATGAACGAACAGAAAGCGAGAGAAACGACACCGTAAAACATTTAAATGCCGAAAAATAGACAAAAAGAAATGGAAAGGGGTAGCACAAAGGGAGTGAGGGTGAAAGCCGCCGAAAATGGCGCCGGGAGACGACAGAGGGTGCAAAAAAGAGAAAGGCCGTGCGAGCGGAATTTCGCTTTCGAATTTGCGTTGGCGCGTGAAATATACTTGCAAATGTATGCGTATATATTTAAATGTGTGTGTGTGTGTGTGTGTGAAAGGATTGCGAATTTCACAGTCAATGCATTTAACGTTTCGCAAATGAAAAGCGGGGGGAAAATGTTAACAACCAGTGTAATCTTACAGCTGAGCTCGGGCAGCTAAAAGCAGGGAAAACTGCGAAGAAAAAAAAAGGCACAGGAAAAAAAATCGTCTTTAAAATTATTTTATCAAAATTTGGAAAATATATTTATTAAAATGTAGTTTCTGAAAATATAATTTCTTGATAAATTGTACACATTTTTTGGCTGTGTACAAGGACAGCTCGAGCTAGATAAGATAACT
This sequence comes from Drosophila prostipennis, assembly GCA_037075205.1. Classification (NCBI taxonomy): domain Eukaryota; kingdom Metazoa; phylum Arthropoda; class Insecta; order Diptera; family Drosophilidae; genus Drosophila; species Drosophila prostipennis. The sequence continues at coordinate 73,068 of JBAMCJ010001061.1, read as the reverse complement.
TATCTCATCTGCTGATTGTTGTTTCATTTATCACGCAAATGTCAAGATCCGCTGGCACAGCTCAAAATGAATAGCGAAAAAAAATAAGTTTTTAATTGCATTTCAGCTTTTGCCACCCCCTCGTTGAGGTGTTAAGTGGCAAAGGAGCTAGAGAGAGCCACCCCCTGGGCGGTTCGGCATTGACATTGACACAACCCCTGCAGCACACTACCCCCCTGGTTTTTCCTACCATCCTCCTCTTTGCAACTCTCCAATTTTCAGCTGGCCAACTCACAGGCGTGCAATAAATTTTTCAATGTCATGCTGCGTATCTATATAAAACGAGAACAGGAGAATGTCCTCGATGGGTGGATGGGTGGTGGAATGGGTGGCGGAATGGGTGTGGGTATCGTTGCTAAACCCTTCGTCCTTCGTCTTTAGACCACTAAGCACCCAAACAGCAAAACAAACTTCCAATCAGACCCAAGTCAGTCACCCCCTCTCTGTTTTGGCTGCGACTTTGTGATAAATGTGCTACAGCTTTTTGTCTTTACTTCATTTGAAGTTGGCTTGGCTTGGCTTGGCCAGCTGGAATCGCTTTTTCCATCTCCATCCGCATCTCCACCTTCCCCGAAGTCCAAGTTGTGCTGAAAGTGTTGAAGCAGCACTTTGGCAGCGCATCAACGCCAACGAACCCCGCCCATATTTACCACCACCATCGCCATCGCCGCCTTTTCCACACCACCCCTGCCCCTTTTGGGGCCAACGGCATGTTTGCTTTTTTATCTGCGTTTTGCATGTGACTCCGAGTCTCGGAATCTTGAACGTAGTTTTAGAGATGCCCTGAAAGAGTTTACTTATGTTGTAAGTATAGGTTCAAGTTCTTACAAAGTAAGAATATTATATGAAAATTAAATGGTTTTATTTAAAATGTGTGGATAAGTAGAAAATAATAAATATATTGACTATAACTTTTGGTGAATACATTTTTAATCAAACAATTTCCAATTTCCGAACCATTTTATTGTAATAATTTTACCCACAAAATGGATAATGCGCATGTAAATTTCTGGTTATGCAATACGCATATCGTTTTAACATGTAATACTCATTTTGAGCATATCGAATTTACGTTGCCTTGATATGCGGCTAAAATTTATATTACCTAATGTAAAATCCATCTATTGGGTGTAGAAGTCATTAAAACTACTAACATTTTTTGTGCTAAGGGAGCCATTACTCGATAGAGTATTAAAAACTTCAACCTTTAAGCATCACTTCCGTGTAGTGTTTTTTTATCTTGCGCACAAGTTACATTTTTAATCGCGCCTTTGAGACTTCATTAGTGCAACAGCAGCCAGGAGAACGAAGCGGCACGTACCGAGGGGAAGTGGTGGGCAAAGGGATATAGATATAGAAGAAGGATATAGAGGGAGGATATATAGCGAGACTGAAACATGTGCGACGTTGTTTCAAGTGCAGCTGATGCTGATGGTTCCTCCTCGGCCATAGCCCCCCATTATTCCCATTCCCATTCCCCAGTTTTTCAGTTTCATTCTTGTTGTCTGCCAAATGGCGCATGAAACACTGGCAAAGAACACTATCCACCTTTCTCTTTCCCCCCGACTGCTGCCGTCTCGCTCTGCGACTGTCTGGGCACTTGGCTTTGCTTCAAGTGTTGTCTCTGCTTTTTGCCGAAACCCTTTCTCTTTCTCGCTTTAAATGAAGAGTGTTTGTCTTGAGCTTCAAGTGTGGCAGGTTGGGATTTTTATTTAAAACTAAGCAAACAACAATAATGGTCATAAAGCAATCTCAACATTTTATCAGTTATATTTGGGATCTTGAGTCGTTTATGGCTGATATTTGCTCACGCACTTGACATGACTTTGCCGGGCAAAAAATAAAAACACCTTTTGCTGCTCCCCTGAAAACTCCCCCGAAAAGTACGAGCCACATGTCGTATGCGTGTTGCGTGCCTTACTTGGCAAAAACATAAAATATGCATAAATTCCAGCATATTTCACGTTTCGTTTCGCTCCACTCTTGTCTTTGTTTGGCGTCGAGTCGTAAAAACCCAACATCAGCCAAAGAATTCAACACAAAAATGTTTTCTATATACAATATTTTCATTTCATTTGCAGCTTATTGACAATTGACATGAAATTGCCATTTTCTTCGCCGTGGCTGTTGCTTCCTTTATGCTTTTGTTATGCGACTGCAAATAAAGTAATAAAAGTTGAAGTAAAATCACAGCCCCGGTAATGAAAGCATAGAACATGCAACACAATGTACAACATTTTCTCCGTTTTTTCTCCTGAATCAACCAAATGACACACAACAGTGACATTTTGCAGCATAAACCCTCCTTAGCCGTGAGTCATTTTCCACAGAAAGTTTTTTATCAGGTATTCTTGGGAAAAGTAAAAGGAAATAGTTGGAATTTTCGTTGGCCTTAAAAATATGATAAACATTTGTGGGGCCTTTGGGTACTTGCAACCCTCAACTAATTGGAACTTGGCTTTGCAGACATTTCGCTTGACTTTGGGACTTCGGTTCTCAGTCACCCTTTCGGATCTTCCTGCTCCAGTAAAGCCCTTAAGTCTTAAGACTATCCATCTATCTGTCTCTTCTTTTCCAGATTTTCCTGATTTCTTTTCCCCCTTGCTGTCATGCGATATCTGCCAGCTAAAAAAAATTCTATTGCCACTCCTCTTTGATATATCTCAAATCCCAGCAATCTGTTTGCCAACCAACTGAAACCGAAGAAGATTTATGGTGTCTCTAAAAAAGCAACAAAAAATAGAAAAAGTGAAACAAATTTTGTTGCCTAGGTGTCAAGTGGCGTATATAACAATTTGTAAATAATATTTTTTATTGAAATCCAAGACTTTTGACGGTCGCTTTCAAACAGCAAACTGTTGCTATGTATATCCTCCCAGCTGCTCGCAGGCGGTTTATAAATCACGGCGATGATGTCGTCGCTCGTCCTGACTAACTGGCTAGCTGAAGACATAATTAATTAGCTTTTAATGCTCCTGCTGCCGCCGGGACACGAGATAAATCCGTAGCCAAGGAATGCCGCTGGCAGTTTGTTCCGCTCGACTGCAGAATGGGCGAGAGAGTGCATTTAGTCAGACGGAAAATGATGCCGGGAAATGCCAAGGCAGCAGCCAGTGGTTGCTTGTGAATCTGACAGACGAACAGACGAACAGACGGACAGACAGACATACATATATGCCGTATCCTTTGTAGACATTTCGTTAAAAGTTAGCACAGAGCACTGCCAACAATCAAATCAAAAGCAAACAATGGGCAAAAATGTAAGAAAACATAACCAGAGATAAGCGGCTTCAGCTCAGGCAAAAAAGATGGCGACAGACGGAAACGCAGACGGGCCAAGTACAACAAAACAAAATCTATATATATAAAGGAAAAAAGGAAGAAAAAACAGGACCTCGCTGGGTGAAATGGGAGTGCAAATGTCGGCGTGTCCTTGTCCACGCCCTGGGTCCTGCTCGCTGTGCCCGACTGTGTTGTCTGCTGCAAATACCGCAACATGTACTCAAGCAGATAATGTTAAATACCACTCGAGAGGCAAAGGCAAAGGCAAAGCCACCAGGCACCCGGCACCAGCGACAGCAAAGGAAGCAGCAAATCCACGGAGCAACAAAAGACATAAGCGCTATAGCGACTGCTCTTGGCCCGAACAGAACGAAGAGAACAGAACTCAACTCAACTGGCGAGTCTGCAATTGGTATTTGGCACAGAGAGTACGGGAACAGGTCTTAAACTGGGTACTACTAGTGGGACCGGCGACTGGGACTGGACGAGCAGTTAAAAGGACACCAGCAAAGAACACATGCAGAATGCGAAAAACGAAACCGAAAGCGGCGAGTGCACTGAGCCAAATGGAGAAAGCAACCTTGTACATTCGATTTAGTGTTTGCTTCTGAAATATATTTTTAAATATATTAATTTGTGTTTATTTCATATTTGTTTATATTAAGAAACAACATATATATTTCTCATTTAATCATCATTTAAAATCAAGGAAAAGCAAGAAATATTTTTTAAAAGTTTACATTTCGATAAATCTGAAAATCTAAAATATTTGTAAAATCACTTAATAAATCTTTTGTTTATTTATAATGTATTGTTATGTATTGCGTGACCTTGGTTGAAGATTTCACAAGTTTTAACCACTTTCTTGATCAGTGTAAGGTCGTCAGATCCTGGAGAGCCCCCAGTTCATTCGGCCTGTCCTGGCCAGTCAGACACATAAAGCGAAACAAAAGTTCAAAGACACGCCGAGCCGGGGAGACATTTCCGAGGCGGCTCCTCCAGCTGCTGCAGCTTCATTCAGTTAGCTGATTTTGTTGCCAGTTCTGCCGCCGCTGCGCCTGAGCCGGAAAATTTAAGCGTAACATTAAATAATTTACAAACAAATGGCGCGACGTCGTCGTGTTCGGCTTAATCGCCGGAAGTACGCAAAAAACCCAACTTGAATGGGTATCCCGACCCTGGGTGGCATGGAAAGCGGGAGGTTGGTGGGAAGGGGGAGAGGGAGAGCTACAGGGCCAGGGTCGTCGACGCATGTGCATGTGGCAGGCGAAGAAAATCAATAAAACGTGCGAGGATGCGGCGGTTTTGTTTTTTGCCACTTTTACTTTTGCGACGAGGAGTCGACTGCTGGCAGGACAAGCAGCTTCCGATGTCGTCCTGCAGCCTCCATTCTTCCTGCTTTGTCATTTGTTTGGCCTGCAGCTAAATTTGCCTGTCTATGTGGTCCCCTTACCTCCTACCTCCAACCTCCCAGACTCCCTTATTTCATCATCCTGGCCTCCCCTTTGTGCTCACAAACACACACTCACTTGCTCACAGGACTTAGGTGTGGCTCCTGGCAGCTGTTTCAGCTCTCGTCCTCTCTCTTTCTCCCTGTGCAGGCTACAAAGTGCAACAAACCGAATTGAAATAGGGAATTTGCAAAGCCACTCGCGCTTTGAATACTCTAAATAAGAGTAGTAACTTCTCTGAAAAACAATAAAGAAAAGTCAGAGTTAATAATAAGGAAATTTCAATTTTTACAATAATTAATTGTAATTGTAATTGGCTATTGAACCACTTTTGAATATATTGAAGGGCATTTTCTAGCCCAAGTTTTTCAAAAAAAAAACCTTTTCATTCATGTTACATTTTTACAAAGACCGAAAAAAATGGGATTTTGGGGAAACGGAAGATTGCAGACTTTGGGAATGGGTCCTGACAAGCGTTAATCTCGAAATAAAATATTTGTTATGCACGGCAACGGAAGGGAAGGCTTCGCAGGACTAAAGGCGGGTGCAAATTCAACCACCAAAAATTCGTAGCATACTTAGGAGCTCACCAAGTCGTGAACTGCTCCCTGGGCTTCTTTCCTTTTTTTTGGCTCCCTTTTTTTTGTATTTGGTGTGTGAGAGTTGCTGATTATCTTTGGCGGCAAAGGCAAAGGCAAATGGAAAAAGCAAAAGCGACTTTCCATAGACTTTGCATAAATTTTCAACTGCACAAAAGTTTTCGAACACACTCAGACGCTCGAATGTTTTGGGATATCTCTTACTTCTAAGCTCTGGCAAATTGACAAAGAACTTCACTTGAGTCCTGAATTTTCTGTGGCTTCCTTCTTTTTTTCCAAGGGCCAGGTGTGTGTTTATCCTGTCAATGTCTCGCAGTCGTCTCGCTATTTGCATATCAACTATGCGTAGAGCGGGGGTGTGTGTAACACGCTAACATTCTGTTTGTATTTCATTAATATTTCAGAGGTGGCGTTGTTTGAAATCAAAACATAAATATTAACATACACGAATTGAAACGCTGTATCGCCGCCAGCGCATTTCCTGCCAACTTCACACACACATCGCAGCCGGGCCGCAAAAAAAAATCCAAGAGCCCTAACCGAAAAAATATAGAACAGAGAAAAAAATATGATATAAATGCCGCCCGCAGAAACCGCAAACCAAACAACAAATACCCGACACACACACAAAACACACGCCGAATAAAAATGTTCCAAAACTCGGGAACAAAACGTACAGCTGAAAATAAACGAGATTTAACCCGCTGCAATGCAAGGCAAATATTTTTGTATTTTTGTCTAGCACGAATTGGATTTGGTATTGCGATTGGGATTGGAATTGTACATTTTCCAGGCGGCGATTCTGATTTGCTTGTTTTTCATTCAACACGCAAATATTTTGTGGCATGCAAACGATTTTGTTTCATAATTTTAAGCAAATATCGAATATGGAATTCGGTGGCAGGGGGAATTGACAAGAAACACACAAGAGTTAATTATAAAAGTGATATTTATTATTTATCGGCGAGAGATAAGGCCAATTAAAGCTGCCAGATTTATGCGGCTTGTGATTGCAAAATACGAATCAATTTAAAAATGAATAAATATTCCAATTGGTACGACTAGAGATTTTTCAGACAATTTATTATTTTGTTTATTATTAGGTATCCGAATTTCACAAAGTATTTGTAATTAAATTATACGAGTTAATAAATTTACTAATTTCCTTTTATCATATTCTTTCTCTTTCTAGGTAAGTGTCGGAAGCCTGAAAATCACCTCCTAAAATTGCAATCGATGTTCCATCAATGTTTACCTCGCTCTCTCTCTCTTTCTAACTGCACATCATCCAATCAAAGTTTGACATTCCTTCATCCAAACATTATTTCATTACCCGCATTCAATCCTGCATACTTTCATAATTTCCATCATTTTTAATGTAGTTTAGAATTATGCCCATTCCCAATCCCACTAACAATCCCAACCGGATACGTATTACGTAATATCTATGTGTGTACCTCGCTATGTTTATTGTAAGTCTCTGTGTGATTGTCGTTACGAATTGTGGTAAATATTTAAACATTTTCATTATCATTTCGCAGACAAGCGCTGGGAATCTGTCAGAGATTTGCCAAACCGCCAAAAACAATTTGTGTGCCTAATTAAAAATTTAAATTACATCAAATATAGGAGGAGGGAACAATTTGTGCGTGTGACAAATTTGCTGGCGAACGAAGGCCGAGGCGAAGTTGCAGCCATTATGACATGCATTATGGTTAGGATGGTTGGTGTGTGTGTGTGCGCAAGAAGGGCATGGGGGGGGGGGATATTCCGGAAGGACGAAGGACGAGGCAATATGCCACATGCTGCTGCCACACTAATTTGTGCGTTGTGCCAACTTGGGTGCGAAAAACACAGAGAGCGACGCCGCCAAAAACTTTTGCCCAGTCGAGGGAAGGTCCTTGCCACGCCCACTACCGCCCATGACCCCCCCGCCTACCGCCCCCTCGTTGAGTGCAGAAATTAATTGCATTAGAAAAGTTACCCCAAAGTGGAGGCAGAAACAAGGAGAGCTGCGAGCTGCACATGTGTCCGGGTAGCAAGTTGCGCTTATTTAAGTTTAGAAATGCCTTGGCAAAAGTTGCCACCTCCCCTTCCGAATTTCGCCGAACAAACGTTTGTCAGCAAACTTAATTTCTGAACTTTTGCCGAGGCAAATGGCAGGCAATCCCCAATTTTCCCCCAGTCCCCAATTCGGTGCTTACAAAATGCTCGTCACCAACTTGAGCTGCGCTTTTTCAACGTCTTTCCGAGAATTCCCAGCCCCAAGTCCCCAGTCTCCCGTGCCGAGTATGTATATTTTAAAGGCGAAACTTGCCAGACGCACATTTTACATAAATGTTGCACTTAAATGCACATTTTGTCATAATGCTGCCCTGTTCCTTTTCCACCGTTGGGAACAGAAGTGCTTTCCAGGGGTTTCTTCACTCAACTAACAAAAAAAATACAAGAAAATCCCCTGCCTTTAAGCTGCCTCGGAACTTGGAACTTGGCAACAAAATTAAGATTCTTGTCTGGGCAAGTCTATAACAATTTTCAATAAATAACATTTTGTTTATTTTTGCCTGCAAAAATATTTCTCTCTCAAGGGTTAAAGGAAAAACTTTGTAACTAGAGGGCGAGAGCACTTTGTGCAGTGAAATGGAAATGAAAACTGTTGCCAAATGAAGGTAATGCCAGGGGTTTTTTTTTATATATTCTATATATCCTTTTTCTGAATGCGTATGCGAGTGTGTGTGTGTGTTCATGTGTCGCTTGTTAGTGCAATTGCAATTGCTATTGCAATTGAAGAGAAACAAACGAGGCATTGCATCTGCCCCTGTCTTCTGTCTTCAGTCTCCTTTGCCGAGTCACTTTGTATTGAAATTAGACACATTTCCGTTCAATGGAAAATGCCAACGGCTGCTGGCAACCCCTCATACTTTTCCCCTAGATTTTTTAGCCGCCCCTTTTGTTGAGCATTGATATGCTCACAGGTACAGGGAAGGTCGCAAAAATAGAACTACACAACTGTGCGTTTTGCTAAATGAAGACTTTATTCGAAAATTTCTAAAAAAAATATTAGGAACATGTATTATTTGCTAGGAAGGAAATTAAATATAACTATAAATGTGTACTAAATATTTAAAATTCTTTGGCAATATAGAGAGTTTTTGATTTGTAATAAAATGTATTAACATAAATTACGGAGAGCGTTTAATAATAATAAAATTAGATACCTACTAAAATAATTTTAGTTCCCAAAAACCTTTTAAATTTTGAAACTCCTATTAATTTGCCCTCAGCTGTAATATGCAGCCTTATGCACTTCGTTGCAGCTGCGAAGTATGCTATAGATTTTTGCTCGAGCGCCTCGCACATCCTGAGGTAACGGTAACGGTAACGTAAACGGGTGTAACGAGTGGGTGGCTGGGCGGCTGGGCGGCTGAGAGTGCGTGCTGTGGCTGAGGGGTAGGGGGTGAGGTGCAGCTGCCTGTCTGTCTGTCTGTCTGGCGACACTCGTTGACATTGGGGGCGACAATGCGTCAAGGCAGCCTTCCCTTTGGCCTCCCACTCACCCCCCTTTCGACTCACTAATTTGCATATTTATGCAATTATACGCTACCTTTTGTGCCAGCCAACGTTTTTGTACGTACATCAACCCTTTTTCGGGACCCGAAACGCGAACCCAACCTCAACAGTTGGTCGCTGGCCCCGGGAAAACACCGGCAGAGTCAGAGGAAGAGGAAGAGGCACAGGCACAGCATGTCACTTGTCACGCCAAACACGAACACGTTAAATGTCAACAATGAAGTGACGCAGCACGGCAACAGAGGGGTTAAGGCATAGAGGCAGTAAGGGTTAAGGTGGGTGGCTCACTAGTTGGGTGGATGAGCGGTCATTGTCCCCTTGCGCGCCTACCAACTGAGACAACATCCGCAGCGGTTCGGATTTGAGAAACACTGAGAAAAACCAAATAAATTATGGATTTAAAAATATTAATATAATTAAAATTTTTAAAAATTTGTATATTCTGTTGCAAGGCTGGCATTTCTAGCCTTTTTCAGGACATTTCCATTAATGATTTTATTTTCCGGAAATCTGTACCTATGTCAAGTGTTCTGTATTTAAAAAATATTGTATTCGGTTGTTTTTGCATTTTATTGTACATTTTTATCTTAAAGGTTCTTTGAAGATCGATTACATTTATCTAAATGATCTTAATTTCCAGGACTGAGTTTGTTAAAAACAGAACTTATAGTTGGTATTTAGATCTGAAAAGCTTGTACTTTCGTAATACGAAATACGTATAGCTATATTTTTATTCCAGTGCAGCACCCTTCAAACCCTTATCCCCAGTCCCGCCCCGCCGCCCCTCGTCTCCTGACATTTGACACTGTCACAGCGTTTAGTGATTTATTTGATGGTGACATGCGTCGCAGTTGTTGCCCTTCTAAAAAAAACTGAAAACAGGAAAAGGAAAATATTTCGGAACGTAGCAAACATTTTTGCTTAATTTTTGTTATTTCTATTTGCTTTTCGTCGGTCGGGTGGAGATGTTGGTGCCCTCGTTCTATTAAATGCAAATGAAGTTATGAAAATTGCTCAGCAGCCCTCAAACCGCAGCATTGCTTTGCTGCCGCGTGCCAGCCAAACAAAAAAAGGGTCCTGGCGATATCTTCAGCAAATGATCTCAATTTAAGGGGAGCGAGCATTATGAAAATTGCATAATTTCGCCATAAGGGTTGTGCCTGCTGCCACCCCATACTAAAAAACCCCGCCAATGGCACTTCAATTAGAGTAGCAAATAAAAACAAATATAAACAACATTTTGTGGCGGGTTCAAAGTTTGCACTCAAGGAGTAGAAGCTCCTTTTCAGACTTTCCCCAATCCGACAAGTTTATAATCTCGCCGGGGAAACGGAAGACAAGATCTTGGCCCCGGCTTGTATGTCAACAGCTTTAATTCGGCCTTTCATTGGCTGCTATTGCTGCCGTTCGCTTTTCAATTACCAGCTCAATGGCTTCTGGGTAAAATCCTTGCAACAATGCCAGGATGCTGTGGCAGCCAAATAGTTGCACTTTTCCAAGGAGCCAACCACGTCTGGCTGCCTCTTGTACTCCGAACTCCGCCCTCCGCAGCTCGCAGTTCGCAGCTCACAGCTTTTCAGCTTCAGCTTTTCAACTTTCAGCTTCATTGAGCATTGGACATTTATTGTTGCTGCGCATTAAGGCATTAGCAGGAGGTTGGGAGGAGGGATCGGTGGGGATATATAGAGGAAGCACTAGAGGAGTGCAGGAGTGCCGGGAGTTATGAACGAGCGTATTTTTGACTTTGTTCGACACTTTTATTGCCCAAGTAGAGTGCAGCGCTTACATTAAAATTTTAATGTTTTCCATCCATTTTAATGCTTTTGTAAAAATATGCAATATTTTGGAATTATTGGGATTATAAATGGAATACTTAAAAATTATATATTCTCTAAATAAAAATAATGGAACAAAACCTTTCACTCGCTTTAAAAAGAAACAACTTTGACCCCCCATTATTGTTATTTTATTTATTTATTTAGCTGGTTAATTTCTTGCGGCATTTGCCAAGGGTCCTGGCCTTTTTTGATCCGTCTGCATAAACTTTTTGACAGCCGGAGCGAAGGATATGATGAGTTTGTTGAGTAGGGTGGGCCAAACGGGTGGAGCACATACAGCAAATTCCTTGCCTTGCCTTTGACTGACATGATTATAAGTTTGTCTGAGTCTGAGTCTGTTGCCATCCTGAGTCAGAGTCTCAGTCTGGATCTCGTCTCGGCACGTTAACTCAAACGAAACTAATTTAATGCGCTGCAAAAGTATTCAAACAATTGCACAAGGCGACGCCCAAAGTGAAAGCAGCTAAAGCCAGAAAAAAACACGAGGAGCACAAAAACCGAACTCAACTGAAAAGGAACAGAGATGGTTTTGGGTGTTTTTATTTTTTTTTGGGGATCCAGAACAACTCGTGCTCACATCAAACGAGCGAATTTCATTTGCCAGCCAGCGAAAAGGAAAAAGTTTTTGTCTTCCCCCGTTCTCTCTCACCGCTTTTTATATGTATTTATTTATTTCCTTTTTTAGAAATATACTTATGTATAGAAATTTCGTGTTCTCGTACTCCATGAAACAAATTCAATTGTTGGGGCGTGTGCGTGTTGATGGAGCAAAGGGGGCGTGGCGCCGGGCGAGAGAATGCTAACAATTTTATTTATGTTTGCTTTGAACTTGTCTTCATTATTTGTCAACGACAACAGCCAGATGTTTTCCGATTAAACATTTTCCTCCGGATTGAGCTCATTTGGTTTAACACTTTAAAATTCACAAATAAATTTAAAAAGGGGTTCTTTTAAAATGTAGTAATATAAATGGAAACCTCGAACTGATGACCACTGTAAAATTAAAATTAGCTTAGAAAGTTCTCTCCACCCCAAACCACGGAAAGCCATTACTCACGAAAAACCATTAGAGCACCTTTAAGGCCCCAAAACCAGACATGAAATATTTGGGCACAAACTAAATACATTTGTGTTAATTTCCACACACACATGAACACAAAGGAGGGGGGTTGGAAAATGGCTGCCGAACCCTTTCTGCAAATTTGCATATGTGTGGCTGCCCCTTGAGCAGCAAAGGGAAGTGAAGAAGTATGAGCCACTCATACATCAAACTATTAAAAGCCTGGTGGAAAAGCCTCCAGGGCATCGCAACGCAGCCACAACAACCACCTTTGGCATTAGGAGGAGGAAGAGGAAGGTCCTGGGTGTCCTTTCTGTCTTGCCGGCATTTGTCAAATGCTGTTGCGAGGCTTCAGCGCCCTATGGAAAAGTTGCCTGCCTGCCAAAATAGCAACAGTTCTCCAGCAGCCGAAAAACTTGCCACAAAACCCAGCATCTCCTCCCCCCAAAAAAGTTTAAGTATATTGTGCTTAGAGGGGGCGGCGAAGTGGAGCGCCAGGTGCACATATTTACATATTTTTGGGTATACAATTTTTTGGGCTGGGCCCCTTCGGATATTTGCGGGCAAATGATTTTAAGCCTTTTGCTTTGGCTTAGATTGTTTCTGGCTCCCCGGACGAGCTGCTCACTAAATTAGTTTCATTTATCTACCGGCGGCGGGCTCCGCAACGTTATTCCCTCACAAAAGTTTTCTAGATTGCAAGATTTCGTGTGTTTTTCTTTTTTTTTTGGGTTTTTGGCTCACGTAAATTTCCACAGCCGACCCAGACATCATAAACAATCCATGTGGCTATCATAAATTGCTTTTCTTTGGCCATTTCCCCACATTTTCTCAAATCCAAACAAAGTCTGGGTCATTTTTTACGGCAGCCCAGACAGAGAAAAGATGGGGGAATAATGGGAAACTTTACCGGGGGGTCTTAGGGGCAATTAAAATAAATTATGATGTGCAGATTTACGAAAATTAAGAGATTGTTTTTCCTGCCACTTAAAGCGAGGGCAAAGCCGGCAAAGTAAACTATGAAATTACGTAATAAAGGGAGCGCAGCAAAAGGGATAAGTGAAATCAACTTGCAGGTTAAGCGTCTCCGTCTCCGTCTCCTATCTGTGCCAAAAGGATCCACCGGGATCTGTGGAAGGAGGGCAACACGTGCTGTGGCCTCATCAGCAGTCAGAACACCTGACGCGACCCCCGAAACAGCCACACATTGGAATTAAGTGTAGGTGTGGGGAAGGGATTTGCCTGGATTGCCTGGTTTGCCCGGCTTGCAAGGCTTGCCTTGGTTTTTCGAGGCGAATCCCGGCTCCTTGGGCAATCAAGAATTCAGGTCATGTGCATGTGAACTCAATTAAGCAGCACATAACTTACAAACCGGATTACAATCATCATCATCAACAACATCTGAGGGAGGGACCTTTGTGCCCTTGCCCCTCCCCCCGGAAGATCCAACTGCTCCTCTCGTTGTTTGTTTGGCATGCAAAGCAGTGGCCGTAACAGTTGGACCCTTGGATGCCTTCGGTGCCATTGCCTTTGACTTTTCACCAACGGAATATGTTGCTCATCCGCCCCGTTCGCCACCCGTAACCTTTTTCGGGTGCAAAACAATTTGCAACCATAAATTGTGGACCATTTTGGGGTAAGGTCAACAACAGCTGTCGATTGTCGAACTTATTTCGCATGTAGTGCAGGATATGAGAATTTTCACTTGAATAATTAATTGAACGTAACAGTTTTTCGGGGGTGGTGGGTTCCCCTGTCCATCTGTCGAACATTTGTGCCCCTTGTCTCCTGTCTCCTGTCTTGTGTCTTGTAGCTCCTTTTCCCTTTTGTTAATTAAGCCATATAAACCAGCAGCAGCGACTCCTGCGGAATGGGGTCTCCACCATTTGGGGTTGATTGCCACTACCACTACCACTACTCAAATTCATTTTTTCATAAGCCGCTTTCGAGCGTCGCCGCCGCAACAGGCAAAACAACATTTAAGCCTTTTCGTGATAAGCATTTAAATAAATTAAATCCAAATCCGCTTTCGACCCCTTCTCTCCATTTTGCATTCTAACCGCATGCGAGAGCTCTAATGAAAAATAGCGAGAGTGCCGGGCATAAACAAACACAAACCGACGGCGACAAAGCCAAACAACAGGAACAAAAAACAAAAAAAAAAGCAAGAGAAAAAAAAGATTGCAGGCGACATAAAGATTTGTCAACGTTGATAAACAACAACAAAGGCCAGAAATGCGACGCGACTGGATTGCCGCTATGTGCATGTGAGTTTGTCTGCTTTGTGGTAAATTTTCACTGCCCCCCAAATGGGTGGAAAATCAGGGTGGAGTGGCAGACCGGAGGGCGAACAAACAAAACCGAATCAAATGTGCAACTGTTGCGGCCAGTGTTGCTGCCTCAGCTGTCGCTTTGATGGAAAGTGTCAATCTGCCGATGAAGAGCAGCCAAATGACAAGTGTCAGGAGGTAAGGGGATAATGTGATCAAAAGGGTTACCCTGTAAAGATGAATAAAATTGGTGTATTTCAAAACATGAGGAAATTCAACAAATTAGTTATAGAATAGATCATGAAAATATATTGCCAGTTTGCTATTACTTTTGCCTTTAAGACATGAATATTATCGAAGCAATATTGTTAATGTATCGAAAATATCGATCATTTTGGGAGGTAAGGGATAATATGATCAAAAGGGTTACCCTGAAAAGATGAATATAATTGGTGAATTTCAAATCATGTGGAAATTCAACAAATTAGTTTTAGAATATATCATGAAAATATATTGCCAGTTTTCTATTACTTTTGCCTTTAAGACATGAATATTATCGAATTGATATTGTCAAAGTATCGAAAATATCGATAATTTTCAAGCTCTAATATAGAAGCTAAACAATGCATGTATTAATACACTCAATTATATTTCACCAATAACTCATCACTTATATACCCCTTTAAGCACCGCCTACAGGGTAACAAAAAGTGTTTCGCTTGCCGCAAAATAGGTGCACTGTTAAGTATGCTATATTAATTTGCATTGTGCGGATTTGCAATTGATGCTCTTATTTCAATCCCGCTGTCTGCGGCCAAATGAATTCACCCAGAGTGTGAGTTTTAGATTGATGGTCGATGCGACATCGATGCCATTTTGGTGGCTCATTCGAATGGAATGTTTATTGTCGGCTTTGTTTGCCGATCAAATTCTTTTCTAAGCAGACTTTTATCGCCTAACCGCTGCACTTCACTCCGAAACACACGCCATCAATTCAATCAGAATTCTGTCACACAGCGTCCACCGACCAACGTATCGTTGCATACGTTGCCATTAGAGATAATCACTTTTGCATTTTTAATGCCCTGCTCCCCGGACACACGGACATTAAATGAAATTGCAATTGCCAGAGCGCCAATAGCTTTGATAAGCCATAATCATAGCGATTCTGCCAGTGAGACGGGGTAGGGAAATTAGCATAATAAATGCAAGTCGTGGCTCCATAAAATTTTATTAATTTGCCAGCCATCGCACGGTGCACACAAAAACGAGGCACTCAAGGGCTTAACAGATTTACAGCTCACAAAAAGCCAAAGCCATAAATACGGCGATGCAAAAAAGCGTGCAAAAGTGCACTAAAAGCAGACAATGACTCATGGACGGCGAATGGGGAGGGGTAGCGAAGAGGGGCTCTCTTGTGAATGCCACTTTCTAGGTCAGCCAATTGGCAAGTGCACTAAAAGCCAAACAGCCGGCAAGCAAACGGACAGATAGTTGTCAAGCGGCCGTCGACGTTTCGGCAAGGTATGCCAAAGGGGCGTGTCCAGCCCATCGTCACCCCTTGCGCCCGCCCCTGTTACTTGCACCCCCTGCACCATGCACCTTGCACCTTGTGCGCCGGCTGTCAACAGTGTCTAACGGGTTGCCCTGGGCCAAGCTGACAAGTGTGTACGCCTCACAGATGGCTGGCAGATTGCGATTTCTGGGTGCAGACAGTGCACTGCCCGAAAACTTGGGTAGTATGCAAATTTTGAGATCAAAACTTACCCAGTTAGTGAATTCAAAGATTGCAGACAAATGATTTACCAAACAAAGAACCATTATTCCGGACATTTATACAAAAAATTTAATTAAATAAATTTATTTAAAATCATTAATCAAATATTCAAATTCCAGACAAAATCATAGGTAATTGCAATATTAAAAATATCTAAAATTAAAAATAAAATTTTAAATAGAATATAAATGAATGTCTTTATTCTATAAATATAATAATACAGACAAAATACTAAACAATACAGTTTATTATCAAATAAACTTTGTTTTTCAAAACTGTAATTAATAAATGTTTAAATTACTTCCTTTTTTTTTGAAAACATTGTTGACGTAGTAGCATTTAAGTTTTATTACATATAGATTAAATAATCGGTTTACTTACTTAGTTTGACTGAAATATTGTTTTATTAATGATTAAAATCAGTTTCTTATATAGGTGTAAAATTAGTTTGTTGTGTGATTTCCCTTAATAACTTCATCATTCAAAGAACTTGCCCTTTTTTTTCTCACCGTGTGAGGGGGCCGACAGAGAGCAGCATGTATGCACTTTTCGGCACAAAAACATGGGCAGACATTGTGTCTGGGCCCGTGTTTTTGGCTGGCTTCATTAGGAAGAAGGGTGCACTTGTCTGTTGTCTGTCTGTTGACTGCCGACTGTTTCTGCCTCTGCCTTCTGCTTTCCACTGCCAAAGTGCCAACAGCCAACAGCCAACTGCCTGCTGTCTTTCTGTTTGCCATTTGCTGCTCTGCCTGCTCTGCCTGCTCCTCCTGCCCCTTCTGCCTCCGAGAACACAAACTATTTACGTTGACGCATACTGGGACACAGAACGCCCACTTGGGCACACCCAACTTGAACCTACACATCACCTACATACATACACATGCCTTCTCCTCCTTTGTTACCCACTCAAAAGTTCAATGTACGCGCTTTTGTTTCACAAAAAAAAAGAAGGAAATGGAAAAAAATTAAGAAAAAAAAGGAATTTGTTGTAGGCCAAACGTTGCCATTTTCTTTTCTCATTTTCCGCGGCTTTCAACGCCGCACACAATCTGCGATGTCACGCCCACTTTTGGCCCAATGCCAGGGCAAAGTTGGTCTTTGGGTCGCCGTGACTTGCAGCTGATAAAAAATTAAGCATAGTTTTAGGCCAGCAAGTGCTGATTCTGCTCCTGCCACACAGCCACTTTTCCTTCGACTTCTGCCTCCACTTCCACCGACTTGATGAAGAAAGTTTTATTGCTCGGGGCCCGGAGTCTGCACAAGTCCATTTGCCTTTTTAATTTTAAACAAATATTTTGCCAAAGCGTTTTTCTGCTCCGCTGTTCTCAGCCCCCTTTTTTTTTTATTTTTTGGCTTTATTAAAATGTTGACAGCTTGTTTGGCGGCAAAAGTTTTTCGCTTTCTTTGGCTAATGATAATGAAATTATGCTGAGATTAGGAATCTAGCCGAAACTTCAAGGAGACTAGAGTTACTCTAGAGGCAATAAAATATTTAAAAAATATTCACAAGTATTTTAAAATAGTTTTGTAACAATAAAAAATTATATTAAAAATACCAAAAATACCTGAAATTTTTTTATAAATATTTAAGTCGAATAGATAAAGTTCTTGGAAACATTTCCCATACAAAATTCAAAGCATTTCAAACGTGTTACATTTACTGCTAGCGTAATTGTATATACTTTTTTATGGGGTGCACATCAAACAATGCAAATTGATTGCGGGCAAAGGAAACGCGTAAATTTCGGCAAATATTACTGTCAGTCAAACGGCAAGGAATCAGGTTTTCTAGGGGGATGGAATGGGCCTGATCCGCCCTGAGCCGCAGCCAAAGTCTTGCCACATGCCTGCGCATACCAAGTGGGTGAGTTTGAGAATGGAGGATGGGAGTATGGAGGATGGGTTGTGGCAACATGGCCATATGTGCGGCATAATGAGGAATCCCAGCGAAGGCAAGTCGTGCATGCAGTCGCCGCATCTGACAGCAAATCAATTCATATGCCCGTCCAGAAACCACCGAGGAAAATAGAATGGGATAGGATAATATCGTTGGGGAATGGGCGAGTAAATTCATCAAAACGATGGGCCCATTGTTGTGGGCGGTTAACAACTGCAAATATGACTCGGGGGTTATACTTATATACAATGTCTAAACGGATTCTACCCGACAATGGACAATGACCGAAGGCGGAACTTAATCCATTTTGTCTTTTGCTTTTTACTCGGACAAATGAAGTCAATTGGATTGCGAAGCGATGCGATGCGATGCGACTGGCCACCGCATCAAAGTAAATTGTTTTAAGCATTCCGTGCTGAAGCCATGGATTAGCATCGGCCTTAACGAATCCAATCCCCCATTGCAGTTTCTTGGCCCGAACTTTGAACCCTCGTCCTCGGCCACATTTATTACACACGCTCATTTGTTTCTCGTCCGCCGGAGCAGCTGTCATATTAAGCAACTTTGACCATTCGAGTGGCCACGCTCGAGATAGAAATCTTTTTTGTTCATTTCGTTTTATGTCCACTATGACGACGAGGCCCACGCACACACGCATTTTCGGCAATTTCCTGGCCTTCCCTTGGCCATTTTTGCCCCCAACCACCCGTGTCTGCTGTCTGACCAATGCCTCAATTTGACATTGATGTGCCAAATGTGGAAATTTTCCTTCACTGGCCAAGCAGGGAAAGCAAAAATAAAAAAGGGAAAATAATAGTGACGAAAAGTGGTGGGTCCAAGAGCGAATGTTCAACTACACTTTTCAATTAGCATTTATTCGGTAATTTAACTTGAATGTAAAATCCCAAAATTCTTTTAAAACCTAGTTTTTCTAGTTAGTTATTAAAAGTTCAAGTCAAAATTTTGCAGTACTATATTTTAGAGTCATAAAAAATATTATATTATTAAATTATAAGTTCTAAACTTTTAGCGTTAGCATGACATTTAATAATAAAATACAAATACTCCTTTAGAAAGTGTATTAAAAAAAAGGGAGCCCACTCGTAAGCTGAGAGAAACTGTAACGGCTAAAGGCTGTTGAAATGTAATTTGGCAAAATATTTGGGTGCTATCCTCGCTTGACTTTGGTTTCGTGTGTTCCACCCAAATGAAACTCAATCTGTCTGTCGCTTCGTCTCTGTCTCCGTCTGTCTGGCCTGCCAGTCATGTTGCCACCCCACCACCACCCACTTGCCACTCTCCACTCTCCATGGCCTTTCAAGGCCTACAAGGCCCCCTTTCAACCAACCTCCTCGTACGTGCGTTAGTCATTTTGGCACTTTCTCATGTCGTCAGTCGCTTTGCCTTTTACTCATTCGCACAGCAACGCCTACACATATTCATACGGATTGTTTTTCCCCATTTTTCCACATTTCCCTTATTTTTTTCCGCTCCTGTGGCAGATTAGTCTATGTACTTTTGGTGTTTCTGCTACGTTTTGCTTTTTTTTTGAGTTTACTTCTCTGTTCGATTGTGCATTTAATGCCAATTTGCTGAGTTGTCGGTGGAGGTGGCAACCCTATGACTAATGTTTGTCTTCAAACGAAATGAAATCAATCATGGGCAGACGATTGAAAGAAGGTTCGACAGCTTAGACTACATAATTAGCTGTGTTTTTTTAATTTATTATTTTGAAGGCATTTAATTTTAGATAAATACAAATATTTTCGTTGTTAATAATTTCTTAGCTGATTTAATTGCCTTTATCTACGCCACCAAAAATTATGAATCATTTCTAGTCTAGACATAATGAGAAATATTCATGTTCTAATCTCCATTTCAATGGCAAACCCCTGAAAATTTGCTGTCCATTTGCAAACTCATTTACAATTAAAACAACATTAATTTTCCTCTAATATGACCTCAAGCATTCGGCTGTCTGTCCGAAAATTTAAATTGCCAGAGCAGCACAAGAACAACAAATGATTGTCCATCCTGGAACCGCCCCCATCATTGTGTATAAATGCCGCAAAAAAGTAATTAAATTACGCTGCAAACCAAACCCCAAAAACCGAAGCCAAGCCAGCAAACCCCAGGAAAACTTAAAATGCCCCGCCCACGCAACAAGCGTTTAGCCACGCCCACTCCCTTGCCCTCTGGGAAAGGCAGCTCCTGCTGTGTGCGAAAATTTCGCATAATTGCGTCAGGCGAGCGCATAAATTGCCAAAGACAAGCGGCCTGGGGGCACGTGCGTATCTGCAACCGATGGGGGGAATCCATAGAAGAATAGGGGGTGGAGAGGGGGAGTGGGGAGGGTGCAGCAATCAAACGCTGCACTTTGCGTGCGCATATGTCAAATGGAACGGCTCCAGTTCCCCCTTTTCACAGCCATCATCCATCCACCATCCACAATCCACCCACTGAGTGCAAAAGGACACGCTGGATGGCACATTGTCCTGGGCATTGCATGGCTGTCACTCCAAACTGATAAAGGGGAAAATAAGAGACATAGAGGGCGAGTGGCATGCATTTTGCCAACTTAAATTATATTAAGTATGAAATATTATGCTAATTATGGCTGATTTCATTCCATTTGAAGCACAAAAGAACACGAACCCACGCGGCAGAGACAATGCAAATGAATTAAAATTAAATGGCAGGGAAAATGGAAATGAAATGAGAATGGAAATTGAAATGTAATGCCAGTCGTTTGACTCATCCTCCTGCTCCTCTTTCTCCTCCAGAGTATTTTTGTGCCCTGCAGCCGTCTGACTTGTGCACTTCCATGTGAAACGCGGCGTATGCGTAATTTTTGCCTTTTTTCGCATACGAACGAAACGTCAACCCTTTGACAATTTCCACGCACTCCAGCTTGCTTTTTATATATTTGAAATGATTTTTCCATCACTTACAAATGAGAAATTAAATTATTTGCTGCTAATGTATAATGTATGTGCCAGCGGAAGAGCAGCGGCAGGAGTGAAAATGTGTGGAAAAGCTCCCCGCCCCTTGGAGCGGAAATGATACAGCAAAAGAGCCAAAAGGGCAGCCATCTGAAGATGAAATTTGTGCGCCGTGTGTCGCGTGGAAAACTAAAACTCATTTCTGGCAAATTAAACTTAAATGTGCCACGTTTTGGATGGAATGGAAGATGCCAAGCGAAATGAGTTGAATCCGGAAAGGGAAGGGGGTGCAAAATGGGGTTGTAGGGGGTGTGTCGTGTGTGCCTGTGTGTGGGCTGTGCGAGCATCTCAAATGTGAAAATTAAAAGGCATTTCCGCAGAATGTCAGCGTCATATTGTAAAACATGAGTATTTAATTAGAAAATACTTTTAGGCAGCTACCTCAATATCGTCCTCTCTTTCTGGCACAGGATACACGTGAAAAATAAAAGTATAGGATATATTAAGATAAATATTATAGTGATATACATTATTATAATAAATAATCTATTAAAGTACTTTGTCAAAGTTTTAGTACAACTTTTAACTTAGAAAATTCTATTTCAGATTCTATTCAAATTAATTTATTTTCAGTTTTAATAACCATATATATTATTATCACTTGGTATACTTTTCGTTTCAGTGTATCCCTCTCGTTTCGTTTCGTTGTGTCGATACATGTGCCTGGCTAATGAATTCCTCCAGGAAGAGTTCGCCCAAGTTTTGTGCTTTTTAACAACTTAACATAGTTTCGGTCTCGAGTCTCGAGTTTGTTGCCTGCTCATGTAAGGATGTAAGTACAAAATAGCATTTTCCTTAATGGAAAACCTCCGCCGCCTAGGCTCACAACTTTGCATGTATGCGGGATATTAACACGGAAAAACCAACAGCCAAAACAGCGAACTACAAGCTCAAATGGTGTTGGCTGAAAGTGCCGGCCAAGAAGAGGTCGTCAGCGGGGGGTTCAAAGGGCAAGGATAAGGACAAGGACGACGGCGATGACGATGATGATGATGAGGAGGCGGACTGTGAGGACTGTGTGGCGATGATGATGATAACGATGATGGCTGTGTTAATGGCCAGGCATTATTCAGAGCCTCATTCCCAGATTGTCACACAGCGATAGGCGAAGGCGTGTGTATGTGTGTGTATGAGTGGGTGAGTGAGTGTATCTAGATTTCAGGCTGATGGGGGGTTAAAAGGAGGCCCAGTGTCCACTGGCCATGTCAAAACTCATTTGCCGTTAACGAGCAGCCATTGTGCTTATAAAAGGATTATTTACAAATCACTGACTTTCAAAAATTGTCAACTGCAGGGCAAATGCCAGAGGACCTTAACCCCCCTTTAGCCCCTCCGTCCAAACTGGCCGCTTTGATGTACAATTTATGGAATTAACCCTTAAGTGCTCGCCGGCATCAGACAGCAGCCGTGGATCAACGCTCCAGTTGATTTCTTTCAGCTGATTGCGGCTGAAACGGAAACGGATCTGCCTTTGCCCATTCCCAGCCCCTCAATTCCATCCAATTCAGTACAATCCAATCCAGCCATCCATCTAACAACAATTGTAACTTGCAAATAGATTTTGCGATTTACAATTTGCAATTGATGACAGTTGACTAACCGAACAAGTTAAGAATGGGTCGAACTTAAAGAGGCTGAGCTCCCCTTAATTGAAGCCCTTTGTTTGCCCTGTGGTCACTCTAATTGGTGTTTGCATGTGGCTCTCCAAGTCTTGTGTAAACACGAGATTCTGGCTGACCAGCAGCGGAAAGGAATCCTCCTGCTTTTGTAATTTTGCGTGCGTTGTGTTTGCTCATTAAACGGATTTAGCCAGGCGAAGATTCGAATAATATCGTTATGTTCGATTCTGAATGCTCTTTAGTATTGCACAGGCCGCCGCAATGTACATGAAACAAATAAACAAAGTCATTTGGCTTGGCTGGCGGGAATAACAGGATTCGTTGCCAAAAAGATGGGATATTCTGTAGCTTGTGTAGCTGCTGTCATTGCCAAAATCCTGGGCCAAAGTTTGTGCTAGCTTCGCCCCTCCTCGATTCAGGCTGTCAATATCGTGGCAACATATTTCCTCGCTTAATATTTTCTTGCCACTTCCCATTTTTAGCCTGGCTCCTGTCCTGTCGCCATTTCAGTTGCTGTTACTGTCTGCGAGGACGTGAGGGCGTTAAACTCATACATCACTTTATCCTGCATCCAATGTCCTGGGACGTTGGCAGGCTCCCTAACTAACTGCCTCGCCTCCTTTCGCCTCCCCTGCTGTTTGCCTTGGTCTGGCGCGTTTTTCTCGCACCGCGATGTGTGTCAAGAGTTGCCAATAAAGCGGCAACGGCAGCCGCTTCCCAATTCGCTACTCGCAATTCTCAACCCGATCCTGCAGCGAAGCAGAGGAGCTATTGAAAATAAATTTATAACGCATACGTCATGTGAGCCAAGACAGAGTTCGCAGTTTATTGCATTTGTCGCTGGCATTGCAAAACTTCAATAAATTATTTTATTGCGACAGTTATTTTGCTTGCTTTGCCCTCTCTCGGTCGCTTTTTATGAATTTGTTCAGCTCGCAAACACATATAACCATGAGCATAAGTACGATATATCGTACAGCTATATCTATATCGAAATCCATCTGGCAGGAGCAAACTTTCTGTCAGTTGGCATTTTCGTTCACTTGGCACTCGAGTCTTTGGCAGCAAAATTGCAAATGACTTTATGAATTTGCTGTTACGACTTGGACAAGCTCCGATGACCTTTGTGGGGTGGAGAGAATATGTAGTAATAATCAACCTTATACCGAGATGAAATTGATTCCGCATGGAGCATAAACTCGGAATTGCTTAATAAATTACTGCATGAGCATAATGAGTTGTTGAAAGATGGTTTTTTCTTTTATGGCAAAGGGAAAACCAACAGACAATTGCTACAAAACTGAGTCAGTTTATAGGGCGTATACGTTGTTGATTGATACGAAGACAGCAGCTCTCATATCCGATCATTTTGCGGCCATATCCAAGTCCCTCAGCCCTCAGTCCCATTTCAATCGAGCATTAAGCACACTTTGTCAGTCATAAAAGGCCAAAAACACTTTCGTTCCCCTTCATCAAAAGTTGACACTTTGCGAGTTAACCTTTAATGAAAAGGCCAAACAAGCCAGCAGCCTGGAGGGCTCATTGTGAAATTACCCAAAGAGTAGAGAGGGCGAAAACGACGGGAAAAAATAAGTAAATGGAACTCTGGCTGGTAGTAGTATGGCCGAGGGCCATGAAATGAAACTCCCCCTCCTTCTCCACTGCCGGCATCTTCTAGTCAAAGAGGCAATAAGTAGCAAAAATTACGCTAAACGTGGCAATTTCCTCGCAAATTGCACAATATATACACAAAGCGAGTTCTTATGCCCTACGCATGTCTGGGCCGTAAGTCCTTCGTCTACTCAATTTAACTATGGAGAGGAAAATATGATGGAGGTTGGAGGTGAGACGAGAAATACCCTACGATATCAAATGAAATAAAAACCGTAAAAGAGACAGTTTAAAAATTAAAATAAAATAAAAAAAAGGTGATAGCTCTCTTACTCTATTACGAGTCACAAATTGCTGATAAAAGGGTCACTTAAGTCTGGGAGAAAAGGGTATAATAAGGCCCGTAGAACACCGTGCCAGGTATTTTTCATCCGTCAAAGTACAACGCACCCATAACTGGCGCTCTGCAGATGCCCGGGTAAAATCCGCGACCAGGTGGCAAGCTGAAGCCTGTCAATTTCCACATGGCCCCACATGAGGTGGGTAAAATGGGGCACAAATTGGGGGCATGGCAGGGCAGGAATCGCGGCGATATTTTAATGCGTGTCATATTTGATTGATGCCAGCGCGGCACAGAGCGGAGCCGTGGAACAATGTCAAGCGTTTAACATTGCCCCGAGCGCCAATCAAAATGTCAAGGCAGTGGGGTTGACCCAACCCCCATTTTTAAAGCCCCACCCCCCAGTTACCGTCATTTCCGCTCTTTTTTCGCCCTGCAAAATTGCCCCTGCAGGTATGCAATGAAAAAGTGCGTAAGGGAAACCCATTCTTCCTTTGTGTGAGTGAGCGAGCACGAGTGTGTGAGTGAGTGCCTCTGTTTTGTGTAATTTAACATGGCAGTTTGTTAACAATTTTATCAGGCCCGAGATGTTTCGCCTACCGAATAAGGGAAATCGCTTCGAGAGCAGTAAGCACACACAAGTCGAGTGTGTGTGTGTGGGTGGCATAATTTATGCCCAGACTAAGTGCATTATGTTTTGGTGCCCGGGCTTTTAGTTGCTCCGCCCCCTCCCATTTTCCCTGCCCCCGAGGCAGACTCAATTATTTGTGGCAATTGGCAGCGGCAGTTGGCGCAACTGATTTGACTTGAGCGGCGAATTGTAGGCAAACAGGCAAATACATGAGCTCGAACACATAGGCATTTATTTAATTATGGCATCGGGATACACAATAAAAAAATACAAATCTGAAAGAAAATACATTTCTCCATTGAAAAATTGTATCATCCATATACTCTTTAAAATAAATCTTTAAAGAAAAATCAAAATTCTATTAACCTAAGCCTGATACATATAAATTGGGTAATACTCTAGTTTACGGTCCTAACCCACGAATTTTGCGAAAATATTATCTTCGACAGACCGCGAATTCTTAAGAATTTACATGAAAAAAAATAAAGTCGCTGTCTGCCATGATTTTCTTGTAATCATATTTCAAATTTGCGTGTTTGGCTGTTGATACATTTTATTATAAAACTCGAGGGTGAGGACCGTAAACTAGAGTATTACCATAAATGATTATTTAGATGTTTCCTTGTCATCTTCCTGCTTTAGAACCGCTTTACCCCAGTGTCCCAGTGTAACCCGTAGTTAAGTTATGGCTGCTGTTGATTAACCGGATAAGCGAATTAACCCCTTGAATTATTAACCCGGTGACTAGCATAACCGCTAGCCCCAAACCCCAACGCCAACATCAATGTAGCATCATTAACCGCTCACTCTGTCTCTCACCCGATATTCATCTAATTAGCCCCACTGTAACCTGCGCACCCCTTTATAGCATTCATGACATCCTGCTCCTCCCACCCACACAAAAAACTCACTCTGCCTACAAAAAGAATACTTGGCCAAGTGCTTTACCGTTCTCTGCTGCTCGTTTCTCGATCTTTTGCAGGATGGACAACGCGGCCATTTAGAGGGCCTGGCCTCCGTCTATTGCGAGCTGCTAATGGCTCCCTTCGGGGACATTTTGGCGGCTCTCGAGCAGGCGCGCCAGGCGGCCTGGGCGGAGCGGAGTCCGCTGCACAGTGCCGCCCAGTTAGTGGGCGGCGTGGGAGGCGGCGGTGGGGCTGGCGGCAGCACGGGCAGCGGCAGCGGCGGTGCGGCCAGCGGTGGCAGCGGCGGGAGCAGCGGCGTCCTGCACCACCGCCAGCAGCACGGCCATCGCGGCCATTCGATGCACGGCGCCGGTCTGCCCAATAGTCATAGCCAGCCCATTTATGTGCCCGGAAAGTACTCGGTATGTATGACGATGACCCGGAACCATCCAAACCAACCAATCCAACCCCCAATCTTCCCGCCTCCTTAATCACCAAGAACAAAATAAAAAAAAACAAAATTAGAATGACTCCATTAGCGGCCCCCTAAGGAAAATATTTACAAAATCAACAGAAAGAAGTACTTTTTCAAAAAAAGAAGAAATTGATGTTGGCGTTGCTTAAAAAAATAACCGACAAGAAACCATTAAGCATCTATCCGAATAAATTTATTTAATTGTTTGTTAAGAGTTGTGTAAATATTTTTTGCTTGCTTGCGTTCTCCACTTTCACTTGCATGTTGTAGTTGTGTGTGTTCATTCCCTTGAAGAGTAACCAATAAAATGACTAATTTGAATTACCAACTTTTACAGCCCTCGAGTTGCTTGTCGGACAAGGAGGAGGATGAGATCTACGGATTTGGCTATGGCGTCTTTGCACCCCGAGTCGCAAGAGGCGGCTTAACGCAACAGCAGCAGCTGCTGCAACAGCAGACGCTGCAGACGCAGCAGAGCATACAGCAGCAGCAGCAGCAGATGCAACAGCAGCAGCAACAGTTACCAATTGTGCCAGGACAACAGCAACAGGCGGCAAATGGGCCGCATCAGCATCAGACTTTGCCGCCGAATGTCGCCCATTTGAACTTTGTGCAGCAAAAGTGAGTACAGGATTTAAGTAATACCTAAATCCGAATCTTAATTCCAATACAAATTTCTCTTTTATATAGCTGCCTGAGTCCGCGCTCTGCTTATTTTTATGAATTTCCACCGACAGCTGGTAAGTTGAATGAGAAAAATCTAGAGAATGTGAAATTCTTAACCTTGCAGAGGATTTCTAAAGTTTTCATGAAAAGGTGATAGTCAAAAGGGAATTTAATAATTTAAACTTAATACAACTTCTGGAAAGTCAAAGAAAATGTTATAACTTATTGTGTAAACTAGGTTAATTAATTCAAACAAACAAATCCTAATAAAATGTTCTTATATTTCTGAGAAAAGCAAAAAAAAAGCTAAAAATCCTAACAATTTAATAATAACATGTTTAATAATTTTTAAATGAATTATTATTACTTTTAAAAATGTAAAACAAAATTTGTATTCTACACATAAAAAAAAGCATGTCGTTATAAAATCGTTATGCGCATGTAAATTTGTGATTATGCAATACGCATATCATTTTAGCATGAAATACTCATTATAAGCTGTAAAAATTGATATTACATAATGTAAAATCGATCTTCGTTTCATATTGTTTTTTTTTGGGTGTAGTTATTTATTTAGTTTAAAAAGTAATTTAAACTCTAAAGTTGTAACAGAAAATAAAGATCCCCCTGCAAGGTTATGGGTCTGCGAAAAAGAAAGAGAATATGTAAATCAGCCGCCGACTTGAATTCCCTTCACTAATTCAATTTCTCTGCTTCTTCCACCGACTTTTCCCCCGCGACTGGCAGAGGGTCGCGAGACAAAGAAACGCACCACACTGGCCCGATTGCTGAAAGGCTTGAAGACTGTCAATCGACGGGATCGGAACAATCAACAAAATGGCGCCCAGGCCAGGGTAAGTAAAGAACTCCCTCAATACTTTTATCCCCAGAATTTTCTTCATTTTTCCCCCTCAATCACCCTGCCAACTGAAACTCATTTTCGCGCTTCGTTTTATGACCGCAAGCAAATTGTTTGTCCTGTCCCGCAACTTTTGTGTCCCCAGCCTTTCATTTGAATCAACTGCTGCGGTAATTCTTTCAATTTATTTGCTCGCATTTCGTTTGGTTTCCATTCCTTTCCGTTCCTTTCCTCGAACTTCCTTCATCTAGGCTGCTTCTGCTGCCATTTTATGACTTTCTGCGTCTTGACTTGAATATTCCGCAGTGTTCTGTGTAGTATACTTAATCTTGGCCCTGGGGACATGTAAATTTTTATGCGCGCAGCGCTTCGCCTCTTTTCGCCCAGCTGAAAAGGTTAAAAATGTTTTGCCAGCGGCCATGTCTACATTGCCACTTCTCATCCTGGCTGCAGCAGTGGCAACAGCAGCGGCTTC
Source organism: Drosophila prostipennis (assembly GCA_037075205.1). Taxonomy (NCBI): domain Eukaryota; kingdom Metazoa; phylum Arthropoda; class Insecta; order Diptera; family Drosophilidae; genus Drosophila; species Drosophila prostipennis. Next base: position 44,702 of record JBAMCJ010001061.1, on the reverse strand, counting down.
CTGCCTCCTTTATCCTGCCTCCCTCCTCCCCCGTCGCAAGTTGTTGTACACTCGCTTTATCTGCGCCGCTCACAAAGGATTCATTCAGCGCCTTTGATTAGAGCAACCTTTGGGGAAAAGCATCTCGGGATCGGGACGGTGGTCCTGGAGAACAGCTGGAGCAGCAGAGGCACTATTCTTGAGCCTGGCAATGAAACTGCTGGCCAGGAGCAGAGATAACGTGGAGCAGGACGGCGACGCTGCTCATAAATAAGCAAGGACATGCATAAATTTTTCACAAGCAGCACAGAAAAGAATAAATAAAGCAGGGGAAGCAGAAAAAAAATATAAATAATAAACTGCCGAGGGGAAAAGGCAGAGAAAAAGCGAGAAAAGCCAGGAGCCAGCAGCGGGTGCACAGATAAGCGCAGGAAATGACTAAGGATATGTGCCTAAGTAGCGGCATCCTACTCAACAGCCGTGGCCTTTCAAAATATAATTAAACAGCACTCACCTGCGTTTGCTCGTTCTCCCACCTGATTTGCTATTTATGATAAGAAAACAAACGCATTAAACAGCTCGGGTCGAGCCGAGAATAAGGGTCGAAGGGTGACCCTAACCTGACCCTTGACTCGTTATTAATTAAAAATTAAAGCCCCGCTGAAAGGTGTGAAATATAAAATGGCGTTCTAATGGCGATAAAGCACGATGCTGGCCTGGGCCCCTTTCAAGGAGTCCTTGATTTACGAGCAGCTCTTTCCCCCCAAACCAAACCCCACAACCTTTCCCTCCCTCGCATAACCTTTGTGAATACTTGAGAAAGCTAATAAGCCAGGCGATTGAAGGCGCAGGCCTGAAAATGAATTTAAAACTTTGCCCCAAATTGATTCGCCTCTTTCTGGATTCTCTTGCAGGCGGCCAACGATCGTCTGAGGCACTTTCAAATGATAAACGGCGGCGCCGGCGGACAGCAGCACAGTTTCGAGGAGACAATCCACAGGGTGAGTACAACAAAAAAGCTGCCTGCACTGATAAGCAGAATGGCTATACATTAACACGGCATTTTAGAAAGCAATTCAGTTTAAAAAGGAACTTAAAGCATTTCAAAAAAACCTTATAAAAAAGTGTAAAAGTATTCAAAAACTATATTTCTGCAGCTTGCTTAAAAATGCGTATGCTAGTGGGATGTTTGGTTGGTTAGAATGGAATAGTCGCATAAATATTTATGCTGCAAATTTAACAAGCTGATGTTGCTGCCTTGCTGCTGTGTTGCAACAGCTGCGACAGGCAACGAAAAAAATTTGCACAAACTGCAGCAACAACGGGGGTAAACTTTTGCACCCCCTGAAACCCCCTTTTTGACTGCATTTGCAATGCAATTTCAACACGAAAGCTGCGGCTGTTGCTTTCGAGCACGTTTACCTGTAATGGCATGCCACCAGCAACAACAATTGCAAAAAGGGGGCAGCAGGAAAGAGGAAGTGGAAGCGGCAGCGTGTGGATGCATGCAACATTTAAAAGTTCATTGCCGTCAACATTCATTATTAATGACAGCGCGCACGGCGGCAAACTAAAAACAAGCAGCAAAATGCAATCAACGGCGACAGCAGCAACAGACAGACAGCAGCAACAGCAACAGCAGCAACACCTGCAACAGCAGCAGCAACACCTGAAGCAACAGCAACTGTAACAATAGTTAGCAAATGCATAATGCATAGCCAAACATCCCCCAAACATCAAAGCGCGCCCATTTTGCTTTTTGCTACCGGAAAGCATGCTTTAAATTTTGCGTTAGCCAAGAAATTAGTTGCCGCATTCATAAATAAACAAAGTCACTCAGCAAACGACAAGATAGCTAACAAACCAACCATTTTCCAATTGCAGTTGAAAGTACAAGAGGCCATGCGGAAAAAGGAAAAATTTCAACGTGAACACGAGGAGGTAAGTGACTTGAACATATCCAAACATCCAAATACCCAAATACCCGAATATCCTGTGACCACAAGGCAAAGATTTATGCCTTCAAGATGTCTATTCCGAAATTGATAAATGCGAACGGCAAACATTTGCAGTGGCCAGGGATAAATCAAGCATATTTGTTCTGGGCACTTTTCACAAATTAAATAAACATAAAACACTCACAGCCCGAGGGTTGAAGTTGACCGAAATAGTTGGGAGCTGGTAGGTTGGACTATTAATTTCACAGATTCCGTAGCCTTATATTTGCATGCATTAAATACACAAACGGAAGAAACAGTTGCAATTGCACAGGCCAAAAGGTTTGCTTGCCTTTCCTTGCCCTCCAGCTAACAGTGCGTTTCGGGGTTGTAAGATTATAATAAGTAAAAATCCAGAAAAAGAAATATATGATATATGTTGGTATAGTAACACAAATAGAAGAACAATAATTAGGATTATTAAAAAAAAAGATAATAAAGTTTACGTGCAGCACATGAACCCCCCATAAACCTCTTCTTTTTCTTTTTGAACTTTTGCGGAAATCCATTCATAAAATTTGGCCTAATTGCGAAACATAAATGCAAGCAACTTATAGTTGCGACACGCACTGTTTGCACTCGTATTTGTTTTTGCAATATATAAATGCTACGACTTCTACATGCACAAGCCAATTAAAAAAGCTATTAAAAATATTTGATATAAAAACAGCAATTATTCCAAGGCATAAAAGCCCGAAGAGAAGACCGGGCCAAAAGCTCGAGCTGCCAAATAAATGTGTGTGTGCGATGGTGTGTGCGAGTGTGAGTGGCGAGCAAACATGCAAAACAGAGGCAGACAAAATGTTAAGCACACAGATACTCACCAACACCAACACAGCCCAAAACGAGCCAACAAAAACAATGAAGTGCAACGTGGCGAATGATAAACTTTGGTCTGTCATAAAAAGTGTACTTTCCACACTTGAAAACGTTGTCCATGCGAAGGACATGATAAAAACGAATGGGCGTGTCGCTGAAAGAGACTAACTTATTTATTTATTTGTTTGCCAAGAGAATTAAATGCGAAAGCCGAGCAAAATATTTCATGTTGATTGCTTGATACCTCGAGGCTGATTGATAATATAAGCCCCTGTCCGACTCAACGAAACGCTCGGTGGAAAACTGAGATTTTTCCAGGGCTTAAAACCGAAATCGATTAAGGAAATCATTACTGCCACACAGCACTCGACATCTTCCATCAACTTGGCAGCAGCAGGCATAGTTAATTATGCCAGTTATCAGGGGCTCAATGATGGATGCGCAGCATACTGATGCGAACTTATATACGCAGAGCAGAAATACACTTGAAAAAAATTACCAATTATTTTAAAATAAAATAAAGAAGTTAAAAAAATAATATATTAAAAGAAATATCAAAGGATTTTTTTAAATCACTTTTAAATGTCAAAATAGGTGTCTAAAAGTATGCAGTGAATAAATGTTAGACATCTTTCTAAATGAGTTTGACAATATCGATTCGTTAGTATCGATGTTTTGAAGAAAAACACCTATTGTTATTAAACAATCGAGAAATAGCAAACTATCGCTATTACAAATTCATGCGCGAGGTTCCAAAAAATCTATGTGTTTTAATTTAAATGTTAAAACATGTGTCTTCCTGTATGAATTCATATCACATTTGGGTTTAAAATAAATTATTGTATACTTTTATACACCATAATTTGACATTTAAAAGTGATTTCAAAAAGTAAGTTATCTATGGCACCCCAGATTATTTTTCTTTTTTTTTAAAAAGATTTTATCTCTTATTTTTTCTCGGTGTACTCGCACAAATTGCGTTGCAGCACGACAATTTGTCGACTGTTTGCCAGTCCAGGAAAATGTGTGCTCCTAAGCAAGGGCAATAATTTTTGTGCATAAATGAAAAGCACACAAGAGTGGGGGTACGACGATATATACGGGAATACTACATAGTTCGGTGGGCGTGGCTTTTGGGGGGCTTTCGGGGGCTTTGAGGGGCGCTAGGGTGTCACATTGTTATTGTTGTTAGTGCTGATGCTACTGCTGCTGCTGCTTAACTTGTGCAAACAACATTCTGTTTGTCTAATTGTAATTGCTGTTTTTGCAGCCCCCACATGGAAAGGAGGCTGCTGTTCAGGCCTTGTTTTCCATTTGGCCAGGAAAAGCTGAAAAAGCTGTGTGTCTGTGTGTGTGCCGAGCAACATGAAATATTTATGATGGGAGTGGGCTAGAAATTCTTTCCTTATTTTTTGTTCTGGGGGTCTTTGCATTTGGCCAGGCAATTAAGCAGGCGGCCCCAGACCTCGGATGTGATTAGAATTGTAAGAAAAGTGCCAGTGTCTTCTTGGCCACGTAAATTTCAATTTGGCAACGGAAAGATCTAACCAATTGTGTGGGAGTGGAGCATATAACATCCCCTATCGCAAACCCAGTGCCATTTGAATGCATTTTTAATGCGACTGGCCAAAAAAGCTTTTAGCTAATTTTTCAGCGCCCCGCTTTTATTGCCTGCTGTGTCTCTATTTCTGTTTCCCTGGCCCTGGCATGCTTTTCGCTATTCGGCAGCAAAGCAGAAACATTTTCATATATGCTCTCGGAATTAGTATGCAGCGCACATAGAATGCCATTATGCTGCAGGACACTCAGGACATGCCGTGCCCAAAAACAGAAAAATAGGAACAAGTAGCACATTCTAGTAGTAGTAGTAGTAGTACTAGCTCGTTCTGCTTGCGCTGGGAAAATTGTTTTAGTTTTCAAATGGAATTTTGTAATTTTAACGCCTTTACTCGAGGCAGAGACTGAGACTGAGACCGAACAGACTTGGCTAATAAGATGCCAGCTGTAGAAGTAGAAGGAAGCCAGCCCGAAAGTTGACAACATTTCGTCCTTTCATTTCGCACAGCAGTCACGTTTGGCATGCAGACAAAGTGCTGCCCAAATACGGACAAACATGCATACGAATACGACTACAAATGCGAATTTGAGAAGCCCCGGCGAAGTCAACGCTTTAATATGGAGAACTTTTATTTAGTTATATAGTCTAAAAGGGAGGGTGCCAAAAAGTTTGCGAAACGTAGACCAGTCTTGATTGAAACAAGTTATTCTAAATGAATAAAAATCAATATATTCCAGTTTTCATCAAAAATTATATATATCATAAAGGTGTCTAAAAGTATGCAACATCATATCATAAAATTTTAAAAGTATTGCATACTTTGAGAAACCTTTAAAATTACTCCCTACAAGCTAATACAACTTTGTTTTATCTTTAATAGATCCTGCGTGACATTCGACAGGGACTGCTGCAAATGAGTCGCGGCGAAGGACGCATGGGTAAGTAAAAAGAGAGCACAAAAGGAGGATAAAGAAAAACTAGTGGAAAAGAGGAAAATCTAGGCGAGTGCCCCGAAAAGTATGCAGCCAGGAATTTCACACTTGAAATGCTTCTGTTGCAACTTGCAACTGCCTCAAAAAGGGGGCGTGGCCGGTCCGCCCCGCCCGTCTGGCGAGCGTCACATGCATAAGCGAGCATAAAATCTTATGTCCGTTTCCGGACCAGAATCCGCACATAAGCCCCGGACTTCAGGCTCCGGAGCAACTTGCTCTGCTCTGCTCTGCTCGCATGTGGCAAATGGCATTGCAAGTTTTGTGTGCAACGTGGCGTATAATAATATTGTGTTGCAGCCATTCTGCTGGCTCTGCACATTTTTCGGTTGCTCGCAAAAAAGTTTTCAAAGTTCCTCCTTCTCCACCCCGTTGTTTTTCTCATTTTTGTTCTCTCGGAACTAATCGTAAGCCTTACTTGCGGCTGCTAAACTCGGTTCATTCTCCTTGCAGACGATACGTACATGTACGACGAGGCGTTGAGGACGGGCGGCGGCCTGGGAATCGCCGGACTGGGCATGCCCCTTGGACTGGCCGGCAACGGAGGAGGCGGAGGCGGAGGAGCGGCCCATTATGCGGTGAGTGCGCTGCATCATCAAGGTCATTGGTACGACGAGCCGCCCTACGAGAGCGATCCCGATGACTTTCTCATGGCCGGGCTCAACTGCGGACCAGCTGCCACTATTCAGGTAAGATTTATCCCTAAAGTTCTGAAATTATCAGAAAATGTGTGGACAATTTAAACAAAAATTTAATTTATATAATAAAAAAGTTTTTTTGTTCAACATTTCTTTACTTTAAAATAGTAAACGTCTTCTATGTATTGTTTTTAAAAGATTTAGCCTTTAACATTGATTTTTATAACTATTTTGTTTATTATAATAATTGGACTATAATATTTTTGGAACCGTTAGAAGTAAATCAAAATCGAAGTTTAATATTGTTACAGCAGATTTTATGTATTTTTGGTGACTTAAAAATTAAAAAAAAATTTTGTTAGTGAAAAAGTTTTGAGAAAGTGGGGTGTTCCATTTTACAGACCTCTCCCCTATTTTTTTAAAATAATAATTGGCCGATAATATTTTTGAAACCGTTAGAAGTAAATCAAAATCAAGAGTTTAATATTTGTACAGCGATTTTATATATTTTTGGTGGCTTGTTCAATGCGGCTTGACTCATGTTCTTGTAAAAAATTGGCAGCGGCAACATTGTCGCAGTTGGAATCACATTTGAAATTTATGCGCCGCATCCTGTGACGCCGTTAATCCTGGTTACTGGGCGGCCTCCTTCGGGCCAAGGGGCCAAACCCGATCCAATAGCAGCTTCCATACCAATTTCAACTGCAACCCGCTTTGATTTCTCTGTGGAATTTGCCAGCCACAAAAGTTGTGAGGGAGTTTCCGCTTCTAGACATTTTTTTTACCCCCCCGTCGTCGAGTTTGGTTTTCTTCAGCGATTTTCGCTTTGTGGCTTTCTTCTATTTGCTTTATTAAATTATACGCTGAATATATTTTTGTGCTGGCGCATTGATTTCTACCCACTTCGATTTGTATGTCCATGTCCTTTGGCATTTCGTCGTTCCTTTGCTGTGTGCATAACTCCAGGACAAACTGCGACTCGAACTCACTTTATTTTTATTGACAGTCAAAAAGTGCATAATTCTTGTTGACTTGCTCGACTTTGACTCTCCCGGTCTGATTGTGGATTGATCCTAAGGGGCAGAGGAGCGATGGTGATGGAAAACTCTGCGAAAGACGTCGCCGTCTTGAGACTTTTCCTTTTGCATAATTTTCTTTGCCCCTTGGATTTTGTTGCCTGCGTCTCCGGGAGTTGCGCTTTTGTCGGAACGCATTAGGCAAGTTATCGGGGGAATTTGTTTTCTTAGTCAATTGAAATCACTCAGCGCTGAAGCGTTCGAGGCGGCCCAACTCTCGGGGGCCTTTTGTGCGGGCCTCTTTCGGTTTTGGCCCCTTTGATGTGGCCACGAAATTTGTTTAAAATTGAAATGAAACTTTTGCGGTTCCCGAAAAAGGTTAAGCTCGCGTTTGTGGCTGCTTAACGGACCGAAGTAGCCGGAGATAATGCATTGAAATGGAATTGTTGGTCGTTGGTGCTGGGGGGTCCAGTCGCTTTGATCAGGGAAACATGATATGGGCTCCTATGTCAAACCAATTCCAGCCGCCTCTGCATGCCGAGAATATTTCGGATTAAACAAACCCAAACCCGATACGCTGGGTTCAAAAAAAATCTAATTCAGATTGGAGGTTTCTCCACGCTCCCCGAGCACCCGGAACTTTGCTGCATTGCCCAAATTAAAAACCAGAGAAAACTTAGCAAATTTCCGTTGCCAAACAAGCATACGCAAAAAACCAAAAAAAAAAAGCGAGAAAAGAAAACCAAATTTGTGTTCACTAAATTTAAAATTCCAAGCTCAAACCGGCAGCCACAACAAATCAGAGCAGCAAAAACAACAACATGTAAAAGTACAGTGGAGCCAGGGCAGCCGCAACGGCAAATAAACTCGCTCCTCTCTCACGGCCTCATAAAGTTTTATAACTTTGTTAATTTTTCATAATTTTGTTGCTCTGCAGCGGCCAACAAATTCTACTTGAATGCTAATCCCCATGTTGTGCGCACTCTATCTCCCGCTCCTTTAGCGAATAAGTTCACTGGAAAAAATAATGTAAAATAAATAAGCAAATATTTGGATAAATCAGTTTAAAGACTTTTTAATTTGTAGGCTTTCTTCAAGATATCCAATTGAGTACATTTATTTTAGTTAGTCTTAATGTATGCTATATTATTTTACCACCAGCTATCTTAGATGCCAATTTCTTAATCAACTATTTTATTTCTCGATTTTAGATGGCGTTTTTCCCCCCAGTGTATGTATGCCCCTCACTCACCGTTTTCCTCTCCGCTTTTTTTCCAGGGTGGCCGGGTGCGCTTCTCGAACAACCGCGAGAGCACGGGCGTAATTTCATTAAGATCCGCCGGAGATATTTCATTGCCGCAACGTGGACCGCCGCGCCGAGGTCTTATCGTGCCGCAGCAGCCGCCAAATCCACCGACAATAATACCCTTAACGCACGCCAGGTGAGTTTCGGCCCGCGGGGCAGGAAGTTGGTACTCCAAGTGGGCGGGGGTGGGCCGGTAGCCGGTTGTTGATTGCCATTATTATTTGCAGTTGAGTTTATGGTGAAGGTGGCGCATTAATAAATAAAACGATGCCCCTAGAGTGGGCAGTTATGATAGGGCAAATACAATTGCCGAAAACGAACCCGAACCCCCCTTTTCCGCACTTCAAAGGATCATTGAACCATAAAACTGTGCCACAAACGAGCCCAGTGTGGCGTGAAAAGGCCAAGCCTTTCGACCAGCAAACACTAATAGCTGACCAAGGCGAAATCAATCAAACAGCTCAAGTCTGGCATCTCGTATTTATTTGTCAATCGGAAAAGGTGCAACCCTCGAACCCTCAAAGTCAGACAGACACCGAAAAAATCGGTGAAAAAGGGTAGATTTCACTTCATTAGTGCGGTTATCAACGGTCTGCAGCTGGGCTATTGAATGAGCGAATGAATGAATGAATGAATGGGGGCTTGAATGAGGGAATTAGTGACTGAGTGAGTGAGTGAGTGAGGAACGGGTGACTGGCAGACGGCACACATATCGAAACGCATCGGAGCGAAAGTCATCAATTTCATATTGTTACGCATGCCACACTCTCGATATATATATATGTATGTATGGATTCTGGATCCGGGATCCAGGATCCTGGATCCTGAGTCCTGAATCCGAAAGCAATAAGAGCAAGACAGCGACAGGCCGGGACACTTGAATGAAATGGCATTATTGCTACTTCAACGCCAATCCAGAAGTCAGGGCGCCAGCTCCTCAATCAGCCAGCTAGGTAGATGGGTTCCAGGGAAAAAAGAAGAGAAAAGAAAAATCCAGGGGGAGAGGTGCGGAATGGAAAACGAGACCCTGCGTTTTCCACACGTACGCATACAAAAGGACTTGCTGAAATAACTTATACGCCTCGTGCGCCGCTGGGGCCGCAAACGAGCCAAACGAAAAGAAAACTTTTTCCTCCTCACGAAAAGCGAGGGAAAGCCAGCCGAGAGAATGGGCCAAACGAAGGTGGAAAACAAACAGCAAAGCAACCAGCAACCAAAAGTGAAAATCTCAACAGTGTTGAGGCGAAATGTGGCAAAAGGAAAATGCTGCCAGGAAAAAAATAAGAAAAAGATATCAAGTATTTATTTATATGACCTTTGTTTGCCACTCGACCTCGGGTCGTGTATATCTCAACCTCCCCCAGCCCGACGACACCTTCATTTCCTTCGTCGCTTATTGTTTGCCATCAAAATGTTTGCCGTTTTCGATTTTAAAGTTATTTTTGGCCATTATAAGGGGGCAATTTTCAGACCACCACCAAAAGGAGATTTCTTTGTGTAGAAAAAATGAAAAGTGAAATGGATAGGAGGTATTATTTGAAGGAGATTCAATTTGTGTTTAAAGTGGAAATGATAATACCACTGAAGCTTGGTTCGAGTTTTAAGAGTTTTCACAGATTAAGGATAAATAGAAGTTAAAAATCCAATGGTTTTTCTTGGTTTTGTTTTGTTTTTAAGTTGTACTAAAAGGTTTACGATATATTTAATATTATATTTTAATATGTAATGTATTTTGTTTTGCAGATCTCATGATCGCGAAAGCGGCGACTACGCGGGCTCCATCTCAGACCTCCAAAGCGTTACCTCCAGACTCAGTGCGGTGTCGGTGAGTGCAGAAACCGAGTTCCCCTTGGATGGGGCTCATTTAACTTGCTGCTTTGGTCGCTCCTCCTCCGACTCCAAACCCAACCCAAAACCAAACCCAAACTCCGTTGCCAACTACAACTTCGCTTTGCGACTGCATCTGAATGCGTCTAAATTGATTAAGTGCTCTTTGTGACAAACAAACTTCGCATTTGGCCAATGTCGTCTGGTCGAAAATGGACGATGGCCGGAATGCACGTAGATAGAGGGAAATAAAAACGAGCGGGCGAACGCACACAAACTTGAAAAGCTTTTTAGCCAAGTTTTTCCCCGTTTCTCCTCCCCCCTGCTAGGTTTTAGTATTTTTTCCTTGTTTTCCCGGATCCGGAGTTGGCACTTAAGCCAGCTAAACGTTCGTCGGAATACGAACGGCAAATGCTATTGGTTTGGATTTGGAATTGCGATTGGGATTGGGGTTGGGGGACCAGCGACCATTTCATTTGCAAAGTTGACTTGCCCTAACTTGGCTAATATGGAAACGCACTCAATCCGCTTTTCCCCCTTACTCCCTTTTTCCCACAGATCGGCACCAACAACTGCACGGCCCGCTACAGAACCCTAAGCGGCGGAATCGGGGAATCACCCTCGCTGTCGCCCAGCCCGTCGTCGGATTACGAGGACATCGGAGTGACCCGGGGCCACGGATGCCTGCCGCCCAGCCTGCTGGCCGCGAAGGCCAAAAAGAACGGACTGCCGCACGGCAAGGCGAACACCATTTGCCAAAAGGCCACGGTGCATCATGTAAGTTAATTAAACGCTAATGCCAAGTGGAGGATTAGCATGGGGATGGGGCTGGAAATGAGGAGGATGTCAAGTGCATCCGAGATGCAGTCACGGAGATTTTGTTGACACATTATGTGGCCTGCAAAATGTAATTAGCCACTCGGGGGGTGCCTGCATATGCAATTGGCTTCAACTGAAAGCTAAGGCTAAAACCTCATAATGGCCAATGGCCAATAGCCCGGCTTGGACCACAAACTCTTTGGCTTTGGCGCGACATGCACTCTAAATGCAAATGCCAGTTTAATGAGTTTTTATGGCCGCTTGGACTGTTTGGCGGGCTCGTAAAAGTGAAAGTTCATCTCGTGGAAACTTTCGATGCGAGTCGGAGGCCTGCCAAAAAATATCAGCAAAGTTTTTAGTGTCCGGCCACAGAGCTTAAGGCAAAGCCAAACTAGTGCAGTCAGTGCCCAAAGCCTAAATAATCAACACGGAAAAATATTCTCACAAAATTTAAATAATTTAGTAAGCCAAAAAAAATATTTTTAATATAATATGAGTTGTTTTTGAAAGGAAAAATGAATTAGAAAGAAGAATAGTTATTTTCATATGAATACTGTGGTTAAATTCAAAAAAAGTATTTTTTAGTGTTGTTTAAGAAAGGAAAAATTTATTATTTTCTTATGAACATTGTGGTTAAATTCAAAAAAGGGATTTTTTAGTGTTCAAAAAAAAAATATTTTTAATACAATTAAAGTTTTTTTGGAAAGGAAAAATTTATTAGAAAGAGGAATAGATATTTTCATATAAATATTGGGGTTAAATTCAAAAAAAGATTTTTTAGAGTGACAAAACAAATTTTTAATATTATTAAAGTTTTTTTTTAGAAAGGAAAAATTTATAAGAAATAGGAATAGATATTTTCATATTGCAATATGAAATTAAATTACAGAAATATGAAATTTTTAAAGGGCTTTTCAGTTCTTATTTTAGCCATTTAATTTGTAAAGTTAAAGTTTATATTTATTTTCGGTGTATACAAAGCCAAGTTCTATGCTCCCTTCCGTCCCTTGACGTATTGGTATGTTCGCTTTAAACTTTTTAATGATTTAACTAACAAAACTTTCCTGCTGTTCTTGTTCTGTTTCTGGTGCTCCCCTTCAACATGCAATTTATTGCACAACGATGACGACGACACGGAAAAAATACGGATAACTTTCACTCCGGCTGGGCTTGGGGATTGGTTTGCTTTGGTTCGGTCTCGGTCTGGTCTGGATTGGATTGCCCTTCTAGTCGGGCGAGATGCGTGGCTCGGCAAAGGAAATTGGCGCATTTAATGAGAATGGACGAAACTTTGTTGCCACAAAGGATACGTCGAGGGATTTTAGCAATTCCCAAGATAATACCGACCGTGGCAGCATGAGCGATCAGGCGTTCGCCTGTTCGGCCAGCTCGGTGGAAAGTTTGCCCAGCGCTTCCGGTTCGAGTAAGTATACGTAGTAAGGATATAAGGATATATGAACAGCGCTTGTATGTACATCTCCCGGGCTGCTGTATCTTTTTGTCTGAGCTGGCAATTTAGAGTTTTCGGGTTTGATTTTGTCTGCTGCACCAAGCTGTCTGCTCCTGGATGCTCCGCTCCATGGAGAAATTCCCAGACTGCCTTGCATATTGGTCTATTAACAGTTGTAGTTCTTGTTGCGGTTTTTTGTTGCTCCTTCAAATTTTGCAAACTTAATGAATTTTTAATGCACTTGCTGCTCTCCTGGCCTCTTGGGGGCGGGGCCAAGTGCCGGGGGGCGGGGCCTAAATTGCAATGTCTGGGGCGTGGTTAAATGAAGGGCAACCGCTTGCTTTTTAATGAACAAAACTTTTGGCCAAATAAAAGGCAACACCGATGGGTGGGCAACTTTGAAAAGTGCAAGGAAAAATACTTTATTTTTCATGTGGCCAGGACACAAAGCAAGGATTAGCCAAAAGCTTTGGCCGGCAAACCAAACAAAAGCAGCGCAAAGAAAACAACAACCCGGAGAAATAATGGAAAACTTCAAGTGCATATTTGAATATTTTCGGGGCCAAGAGCAAGTGTGTGTGTGTGGGTGTGTGTGAAAATATTTGAAAAGTTTTTAATTAACCAAACGAATGAGTGGGAGCTCCTCGTGCATGTGCATGGCCGGTTGTTTGTCCATAGTAAATTCCTTGGGTCCTGCGGCTAATTGGCTGTGGGCGCATTAATTGGAAATTTGCCAGGACAAACTTTGGCCCAAAAAAGCAGGGCAAATATTTATCAAACCCCTCTCCCTTCACCACCGCAGGCACCCAGGCCCTGGTTCGTCCTGGCAGTCCGCACAGCTCCATTTCGGCCGAGGATCGCACCTCGCTGGCCAGCTGCATCTGCAAGGCCAAGGCTCTCGTGGACAGTCTGCCCAATCCCTACGACAAGGAGGCGCTTAAGTTCAAGGTGAGTTGGCTGTAGTATTACATTATTTTGAAAACTATTAAATCTCTTGAGTTGGATCTCTAAAATCCCCTTTGAAATCTTGCCTTGCCTTCCAAAGGACTTCACGAAGCATGCTAATCTAATAATATTATTATCCCATCTGCAGAAGGGCGAGCTCATCGATGTGCTGTCGATGAACGCCTCGGGCATTTGGAAGGGACGATGCCACGGCCGCGTGGGCCACTTCAAGTTCATCAACGTGGAGGTGCTGCCGGAGCAGCGCATGAAGAACTCGAGCAGCAAGACCCTGGCCCCCGGCTCCCGGCTGGCCAATCCCGGCAATGGCAGCCACAACGGGGGACCCTGCTCCGTGGAGGACCTGCTGATTCGCATCGGACTCAAGGAGTACACCTCGGTGTTCGTGCTCAACGGGTAAGTGGTGTAGATGAAACAAATTTACCAACAATTTTCTTGTTGGATTGTTTCACCTATCGTTCCATTTGCAGCTACGAGGACCTGGAGCTCTTCAAGGAACTGGAGCCCGCCGACCTGGACTACCTGGGCATCCTCAATCAGGAGCACCGTGCCAAACTGCTGACGGCTGTGCAGCTGCTGCATGACATTGAATGTAAGTCTAGCCACCAGAAGATCCTAGTCCTTGATAACTGGCCTATTTTATAAAATGATATTATGGAAATCAAGGCGAACGTTACTCTTAGTGTAGATTTAGAAAAAATGTGTAAATGCAATTTTGTTGTGTTTAAAAATACCTATCAAAATGTAGAAGACATTTTTTAAATCGGACCATTCATTAAAAAGTTATGAGCAAGAATTTAAATGACTGCATATCTCCATCTCCCTCGCACTTCCTTCAGCTTAGTAACGGGTATCTCGTTCCCTCTTGTTTTTTAAAATTTATTCTGAAATCAGAAAGGTATAAAGTAAATACTAATAAACCACCTAGCTTGAAAACAAAGTTCAAATCCGCGTAATGTGTTAGGGAATTGTGAAATTGATCAATTTAAATCTAAACTTTATTAGGCCCAAGTGAAGTACAATATGGTCTTTATCGGCTCCCAGAGCAATACGTTTCCTGATAAGTTATACGTTCATAGCCATAAAGGCGGTTTTGCAGAAGAGTTTGGAAAACACTTTGTTTAGCGTTCGCCCTTTTCCGTGACTCATTGCTAAAAGAGACCAAATACTGATAAAACCTAACCTAACCCACTCTCACCTTGTACCAAATACCACACCCACCAACCACCATTCACCACACAACACGCATACTCACAGCTACAAATTTCGCCCGCACAGGCTCCGATGTGGACATAGCCGGTTCCAGCTCCGAAAACGACGAGGCACGCCTGAACAACATCAACATCAAGCACGGAGCCTCGCCCTTTGGACGGCGGCATTTCCCCCGCGACTCCGGCTGCTACGAGGGCTCCCCGCTGCCCAGCTCACAGACGCCCACCCAGGCGGTGAACTCGACGGACGAGTCGAACAGCCTGGACGACGTGGTGACCAAGTGCTCCAGCGAGATCATGAAGCGCGTGGAGAGCGCCCGCCGCTGCAAGGACAATCCGTTCAAGGCCACGCTGCCGGGCGGCGGTCGCCTCGGCAAGAAGTCCTTTCTCGGCGGCAACGGCCTTATGGCGGACGATACGCTCACGCGTGGAGGGCTTAGCGAGAAGTCGAGCGATTCGGGGGTCAGCAGCAGTTCGCTATCGTCGGGTCCGCTGAAGAGCAGCACTTAACATTTGCCCACCATACTGGCCCACGAGCTGCTGCTGGGCGTGGGCTCGGGCATGGGCATGGGCTTGGGCATGGGCCTTGGCCTGGGCCATGGCACCACCGGAACCCTGACGCCCCACGGAGTGGCTACGTCGGCCACCTCGCCCACCGCCCATTCGGCGCCGCTGGGAAACATCTGCAACACGCTGCCACATGCACCGAGCTCCTCGAGCGGCGGCGGCCTGTCCTCCTCCATGGCCGGCAATCTGCCACTGAACCGGAACCTGGTGATGCTGCGCAATCACCTGCGCAAGAATACGGGCAGCAGCGCTGGCCGGAAACGGCGGCTCAGGAGCATCCGGTGTGGGAGCGCAGCTGCTGCAGGACCAGGACGACAGACTGGAGGATCAATAACCCATTTACTACATCAAGTTCTTAGTTTAGTCTCCCGTTGAGTTAAGTGTATTTCAATTGCTGTGATTCGATAGTGAAAACAAAAGGCCAACACGCGTCTTTCAGTTCAAATGTATAGTATGTATAGAGAGAGATAGACAGACAGTTAGGGAAAGAGAGCGGTATAGTGGGGAAGAAAGTGAGAGAGATAGTGAGCAGAGATAGTCAGAGTCAGTCAATCCTTCCTCCGATAATGTTGGCATTTACACAAATATTTAACACTTATATATAAATACAGACCTTACAGACTTATATACATACACATCTGCCGAAAAAGAGAAATTTTATATACTTAGTGACATAACAAAAGCGTTTGAAGTTTAAAATGTTTTGACTATTTTTAGTTAGCCTCAAGCTATGTACTGACTGAGACTTTTATGATTGCCATTTGCCATTTGTTTACTGTTCAATTGCTTTGTGTATGCATATTTCTCAACGTGATATTGTGAAACGTCCAACTTGAATTGCATTTTATATAGATTCATTTCCAACGTTTTAATAACAGACACACACAGAAGTCGATTCCTATTTTAAGGCACTAACCTGAGTGCAAGCAATAGACCAATTCAATTTTAGCAACCAAACAAAACGAAATATTTATACACAAAAACAAAATACAAACATAAGAAGAACAGAACACCAACTGCCATTCGAAACTAATTTTAATTTGTTAAACTCTTACGTGTATAAGGACAATGTAAAGGGAAATCCGTCAGAAACTTGTAAAAATTAATGCCGAAAATTGCCAAATCGCGCAAAAGAATAATGTACGCTAAGCAATATTTTGAAATCGTAGCGAGTCGTGTCCGGATCATGTGTACATATATAGGATTGCGATCCAGTTAGGATTTATTATGCCACTTATAGAAGATATCAAAACGTATCCACTATGAGCGATTTAGCGATAATCAAAAGCAGACAATGAAATTAGTCAGGCAGCGCAAATGTTTTTAATCAGTTTCCAGCAATTAGTTAAATAAATGAATGAATATTTATCACGGCACAACAACTACGAATAACATATTAAAATTTAAACTGATTAAAATACATATTAACGAATAGCATAACCTAGCGTAGAGCATATGATTCTAATATAGCAATTGACTAAATGTAAATGAGTTTATTTGGAGAACGCTTTGACTTCTACTCAGAACGTAATTAAACCTGAACATATTTTGTGAACATAAGATATCGATATTCGTATTGTAATTCAATTAACCCTAATCGCAAATAAATTAAATCAAATTTAAACAAAAACAACAAACAAATCGCACGTGTTACAGCCAGACGAAGATAAGGTTAAAGGCAGATATATTACAAGGGTATGTGGAGTACTGGATTATAGGCATTTTTTAAATTTAACTATCCCAATTACATTTAAGTGTTTCAACTGTAAATTGTAACAAAGTCAACAGAAGAATATTTATATATTTAGAGGCGAGGCGAGAAGCAAACACAAAACGAACACATCCACTCAGCATGTGCTAGCATTTTCTAATTATCACTGTAAAATGATGTAATTTAAAGACAGAATATATAAGCAATATTAAAGTTTAACCTAACAAGGAGCCACAAAATTGATCATTAAGTCAACACATTACAATTGCAAAACGAAAAACCATATAAATTCCAATACACAAAGAAAAACGAGAGCGCAAAGTAAAGTATTCAGAGTTCAGTAAATTTTAGAAGAAATTTTCAAGGAAACCAAAACAAAGTGGAAGACGATGATTAATGTTTATGCATAAATCAAAGTAAAATTCTTTAAATAAAAATGAACATATCTAAAAAGTAAAGGATACTGGAGTGCGTTATTATTGGGATATGGTGAAAAATGTTGTGGGATAGGATTGCTATTTTCCACCGTTCAAAGGGAAACTATTTATATCTCCTGCTATTTATTTCGCGTATAAGTAGGTGCCTGGTTATTACCTTTCATTGACTCTTATTGGCATTGACTTTCCCATACCCTTGGCTCTGAACCCACATAATTTTCGATGGGCAGAGCGCTACTTAAGTGCCATCCAGCCTTTGATCGGGCTAAAGAGACCGCCCCAATGGCTTCAAGAAGCAATTTGGACGACACTCAAAGTTGCAGGCAATTGGAATTTAGCGAATGACCTCGGCAGCTCAAGTGATTCACCTAAGCCCAACTCAAGATTTCTGAAACGTAAACGATCTCCGAACCAGGAACCCTTGAATCTCCGACGCGCTCCGATGGCCGCACCGACTTGGTGTCGGTGTCAGTCAATAGATTAGCGCAGCGCCGACGTAATCTGCTCTGATTAAATTTACAGATCCACTCCTTATCCCAGATCTATACTATCTGGTGCCGGTGCTGCTGCTCTGCTGCTGCTGCTTATGATGATGGTGGTGATGATGATGTTTATTCATAGAGTGACAGTCGTCGCTGGCTTAGTTTTTACAGCGTCTAGTCGGGCGGCCGGGAACTGAATTTGCGCTTAAGTGCTTTAGTAAATTGTTAAATTGCTTTTGTCTTTCGCTCGGCCAGTATATGAAAATATGAAAATTGATATTATTGCATTTGCACAAGCCGAGCCAAGTGGACTCTATCTCATTGCCAGCTACGTGTTCTCGGCTTGGTTTCAGTCACATCGCAGTCACAGTCACAGTCGACAGTCAAAGGCGGCAGCAGCTCGGGCAGAGCGCCAAGATAATCGCCCGCTTAATCTAATAAGCAAATAGAAACAAGAGAAAAAGTATAAAAAGCGAAAACGAATTCCAGATAAAATCCCAACGTCAAAGTGCAAGTGCAAGGGGACTTCTCAAAATGGCTATATTTCAACGGCTTCTAATCGGGCTTAGCTTGGAGTTATAACCTACGTTTAGCCGCGAGTCTTTGCTTTGTCTAGTCCTCAAAATATTTGTATCTGTATCCCGAATGCAAGCGTCTCGTGTTGTCTATCTTATCTGTGCTGCGAAGCTTACGAGCTACTGGCTTATGGCCTCTATAAAGATGAAATTGCATCTGCAATCGCCCGGAGGCCCCATATCAATCAGAATAGTTCATTTTATATAACTGACAGCAATCGAAATGTAAACAATTTTACGACCACCCACATATATTATACGCACAACACCCCCGGCTACATTAAAACCCAATTAACTATTTGTTTTGCTGTCCCAACGATTATAATGATGACCCACAGGGCCCTTATCAGTGATAGTGGAGAAAGGTGATTAGATTTGAGGGCCCAGCGAAAAAACATAACCTGCTCAACGGGGCAGCCATCAGTTTCAGAAACACAATTTGGACAGGTTCAGGGTGCCGCGCTTTCGCAATGGTCATACACATTTGTGTAAATCAGATAGACGTTCTCTTATCAGTAATTCGTTTTATAATGCCCGTCTTGGCCTGATAAGTCGCCCCACAGCCGTTCGGGCAGTCAGAACAGCACCGTCGTGTGTTGGCCACAGTTGATGAGCTCCCGCAGGCCCACCCATCAAAGTCAAAAGTTTCGCAGTTTCGCGACGGGATGTGAAAAGTGCAAAAAAACTGTCAGAATCCGTTTATATTTCCAAATTTCCCTTAGATTGGGATGAAGCTTGAACAGTATTCGTGAATTCAGATAAGCAAATCGAAAGTGTGAAGAGAATCAATTTTCAAAAAACGTATCAAAAATAGTCAGTATTAGTGCTCAGAACTAAAAAAAGTGGTAAGTGAAAAAGAAGAAAAGTTTACAAAATACATTTTTAGAAATTTATTCTAAAGAAGTAATAAGTGCCATAGACTGAATTTGTATTATTAGAACGTCGCTATAGTTTACATTTAAAATACTTGTGTATGTCTATAAAGATACCATTTCAATATTCAAACAAAATAAATGTGATAATAAAACAGTTCCTAAGTGCTGTTCCAGTCCCCCATTAAACAATCACTTATTAATTAGAAAATGACGCTATATGTTTAGAGCAGCTCATAATCATGAATGACTTTATGCCTTCCAAACAAACAAATCATATATGACTTAATGAGTTTTTATATTCATAATCTGAAGATTTTAACGACGGATTGGCGCCAACTGGCGTGGCCAAAAGTGTCTGGTTAGAACCCGCGGCAATCTTCCGGAGCTAATTGCCGAGCAATCCCCTCATCCGATCTTCGTTCTGCGAACCAGATGCCATAAAGATTACTCTGCTTATCGGGCCCTACGACTGACTGGGGACTACGGCACAGCCAATTGGATAACGGGTAGTGCAAAATGAGAGACAAGAAGGAAGAGGCGAACAGCCGTAAGGCCTCCCAGGTCTCGGGACATTTCTCCCAGATGGACGTTGACGATTCGGAGTTCAACGATCCCTTCCAGGCGGTAATGGAGAAGGCCGGCAACCATGGCCGCTATCAGACCCTTTACAACTTCCTGTTTGTCGGCGGCTTGGCCTTCAGCGGTGCCATGATCTACATGAATATCATCCTGGCCCTCAACATACCCGATCACTGGTGCACCGTGCCGGGCAGGGAGAACACCAACTTTACGCTGGAGGAATGGCGAGACATCGTCCTGCCTAAGTAAGTGGGAGGTCTGCCCTTTGAAACGCAATAAACTGAATCCTGTTTCGGAATAGACAGGCCGACAACCGGGGCAGGGAGACGTTTAGCAACTGTGAGATGTACCAGGCGAACTTTTCGGAGATCACCGACTGGTCAGCTTGGAGTGCCAGCAACCGCACGAAAACAAGTGAGTATTGAGATCAGATTATTTTAGGGAAAGTTTCCAGTTTATGACAATCATAGATAATTTTATTTAAGTAATTAGTTGCCTCAGTTGCTATACCTTTATAGCTAGATACATACAAATTATTTATGCTAGGTAATAAAAAAACAAATTTAAATGAATTTTCAACAATCTACAGCCTTAAAATAAGTAATCCAATTAAAAATCCCTATAGGATTTCAATTTGTATGCCTTCTTGCTCGTCCTATTTGCATTTATTTATTTGTATTAACTTCCGGTTAAAACACATCAAGGGCTGGGCTTATTGGCAAATATTTATCGGGCTCCTCGTTTTCCGTTTCCATCAAACAACTTTGAAGATGGAGTAAATACATACGTTTGCCGGATTAGTGGTGAAATTACTTGGCATTTCGCAGCCCCTCCCGCGGTCTTCTTATAAATATTTGCAACTTTGCACTCGAATGCATTTTACGACCGCCCCCCTGTTCCACCTATTCCATATATTCCATTCCAAACTCCCACTCGTCCTTTCAGCCTGCCAGAACGGCTGGAGTTACGACAAGACCTGGTACGAGAGCACCATCCCCACGGACCACCACTGGGTGTGCGCCAAGGATTTGTTCGTGACAAATGTGTTCGTGGTGGGTCGTGTGACGGAGGTGGCCGGTTCATTTATATTGGGACAAATGGGCGACTCGTAAGTAGCGCGACTTGCTAGTCGCCTAACTAAGTTATGGCAGCGCCGGTAATTGAATTTGTCCACTTGGCCGTCTCAGCTATGGTCGCAGGTTCGTGTACTACATCAGCGTGGTCTTCTGCTCCCTGGGACGCCTGGGGTCCATCATGTGCACCAGCTCGTACACGTGGTTCCTCATCATGTCCGGCATCGTGGGCCTCACCGTGAACAGCCTCTTCCAATCGCCCCAAATTATCGGCATGGAGATCTCGCGGGAGTAAGTTCTGCCCAAACTTTCTTTTCTGTCCAACTTTTATTGCTGACCCCACACTCTTCTCACTGCGAATGTCCAGGGAGGACCGCAGTCGCATTGCCTTCTTCCAGAGCTGCGGCTGGTCCATCGGCACCACCCTGATGCCCCTGCTGTACTGGTGGCTGCGCCACTGGGACTCCTTCATGTGGCTCACCTCGATACCCACAGCGATGGTCCTGCTCTTCTCCAAGTAAGTCACGCAGTCAGAGCCCGGCGCACAAATCCAATCACCTTCCACGTTTCTGTTGTGACATTAATTATTTCTTAAGTTCCGCCATGCCCTCGCATGAGAAGTAATCACAAAGTTTGCCAGAAAATATAGGGCCATTTCATTCCTTAACCCAGGAAAGCCATCTCCGTTTTAAAGCTTCCAATAAATCCTTGTTCAGTTCGAATAATCGTGAATTTCCCACAGATACGTAATCGAATCGCCCCGGTGGTTGATTAGCAAGCAGCGCTTCCGCGAGGCCATTGTGCAACTGCAGAAGATAGCCAGAATTAACGGCCATCGCTTCGACATGACCGAGAAGGAATTGGCCGAGATCTACAGTCGGGACAAGCAGGACGTCACCTACGGCATCGCATCGCTCTTTGCTGGCTGGCGGCTGGCCCGCAACACCATCATCATGGGCTTCAGTTGGTGAGAAATGTGGATGAACTGGGGGAAAAGTACACTGCAGATAGGAAATCATTATTTATTTAATTGTTTTTATGTTTTTAAAAACTTTGTATTATAAAAGGGGTATAGATCGTTTGAAAGTAAGGCTAGGGATTAACATTATAATTATATAAACAGAGCCTAGAAATATTTTAACTTTAAAGAGGACTCTAATATTATGATTTTCTTATTCCTAATTATTTTATCCCTTAATATCAACTTTAAAGTTTCAAGATAGTCCCGTAATTTTCCTCACTGCATTTGAGATTTCTCACCGAAAGCAATTTGCATGTCTAACTGCCGATTCACTCCGTTTGCAGGTGCGTGGTGGCCGTCTCCTATTTCACGCTGGTGCTCTTCAGCTCCCGCATGGCGGGCAATCCGTTCCTGAACTTTTTGTACCAGAGCATTGTGGAGATCCCCGCCTACGTGGTGGGCCGTCACATGGGTGAGTGCTGCGGGGCGTGACGCCACGCTGATTGGAGCAGTCCATCACCGGCAATGTCTCCTCTTTCCCATTCGCTTTCCCTTTCCCTTTCCCAGGCGATACGTACGGCCGGCGCTTCACCAACTCGGTATCGTTCCTCATCTCGTTCGTCACCTGTCTGCCCATCATTGTGTACGCGACGGACGAGCGGTACGAGAGCCTGATGATCTACCTGGCCACGTTCATCAAGTTCCTCAACGCCCTCACCTTCTTCACGGTGAACCTGCAGTGCCTGGAGATCTATCCCACGTGCATGCGGCAGACGGGCGTGGCCCTGGGCACCATCCTGGCCAACGCCATCGGAGTGCTGGCCCCGTACCTGGTGTACCTGGGCACGACCGTGGACATCCGGGCGCCGTACTACATCCTGGGCCTGCTCTTCCTGCTGGGCGGCATCGGGGCGCTCTTCCTGCCGGAGACCCTGCACAAGAAGCTGCCGGACACCATGGAGGAGGCGGGACACTTTGGCAAACACGATGTGAGTGCAATCAGGGCTCTCATTTTGCTTTGTTTCTCAGGGTTTCACATGGGATAAAAAAGCGTTGACAATTGGGATACAAATTGTAGAAGGCAATTATTTTTTGATGAGCTTAAGAAAATACGTTCAGATTCTCTATTTAAATAATTTAATTATTAATTGACATTTTTTGGTTAAACAATATGTTGAGTTCAGAATTTAAACTAAAAAAAAAATCAATTGAAAAATGTTTAAATAAGTTAATTAATACTCACTTCAATCAAAACGAACAAATGTATTCATAAAAGACAAGCGAAAAATGTCAAAGGTAAAATTGTTAAAGGACATTTTTATTTCGAAGGCATTTTGATTGGCAAAAGCCGTGGGCCTTATAAAAAACTATTAATTTAATTTAATATAATTGAAAGATTCACACATAAACATTTAACAAAACTAATAAATGCACCAACAGTCAGGGATAAATAAATTCAAAGATCTTGTAAGCAAACTTCCAACTAAGTATAAAAGAAGCGAGAGGCAATTTCACTGTAATTACTTTCTCCAAAGTGGCAAGAGTTCTTCAACCTTCTTCCGCTTCATGAGCAATGAGCCACCTTGGAGTTTTGCTGGCACATCTAATTTATAATCTAAATTATGCAAAGCAGCCGTAGCCTAATTTCATTTTTCACAAATTTAATTTACAGAAATTCTTCAGTCTGCCGAAACCGCCGCCGGCGGCGGAGAAGGACGACAGGCTGTCATCCCATCCGGAGTTAACCAGGCTCAGACGCTCGGAGACGGCGCCCTGAAGTTCCTGCGACTCCCGAATCCCAGAATCCTCGAGACCTGCGAACGGCGACTGCTGCTCCCAAGTAGCAGTCCTCGCCGGCAATCGATTCACGTTGCCATTCCCGTACCCGTTCCCTTGTGATGTTACGTTAAGTTTGGCCCCAAGTATTGCGAATAAAGTATTGTTATGTAGGCAGCCGTAATAAGACCCGCATAAATCACAAATCACCCGAACGCCCGACCATCGGCGCACAAAGAAATCCCTGCAATGAGTTTATCAGCGCATCTGTCAGAAATTTACAAATTACCTGGGGTGGCTAATGCTGTGGCTAATTTAATAAATGACGCGCCACCGGCTCACATGGCGTATGCGTAATGCGTGGCAGGCGCCTGATTTATGCAAGTTATGTATCAATTTTTATCACCAGTTGCAGGAATTGAGCCGAGCCTTCGTCTTTGCCTGTCTCTTTGCCGCTGGAAGTTGGCCAAGTGCTAAACTGTAAGCAGCCACTAATACCGAAACCAACTGACAGCGGAAACGGGAAATACAATGTGTTGCAATGAACGAAAATGGTAAGTCGAAGTTGGAATGCACTTAAAAAAGGAAAACCACTTTCTTAAAAAAATCAGATTAAGAAGAAAATTTATAAAATATTAAAGAAACCCCTTAAAAACGTATCAAAATATTTTTGCTTATAGAAAAACTTCCTATTTAAATCTCCTTATGTTTTCACGCCTTATCGCTGCACTTGGCAACCTAAACTTCTTCCACAAGACTGATATGACCCTCCTTGAACTAACCATCGTGGCCCCGTAAAAAGTTTTACTCGTACGGCTTGCCAGAAACAGGACGTGCAACTTTTGTGCGCAAAGGTGTTTCGTTTTTCAAGTTATTTATTATGATTTATTTGCCAATGTGGCGCGCTGATGTGGCAACGTCTCAGACGGAGACTGAATCTTGGTCCTGGTCTTGGTCCGGGTAAGAAGCTACTCCCACTACCAACTCCATCTGGCGTGGCTGCAGTGGCGATAAGTAAATTGTTTATCCTACTTGTGAGTTATGTGCTGCGACGGCCAGCCAGCAAGCCAGGCTAAGGACTGGAATGAGAATAAGGATGAGGAGCAGGAGCAGGACTATAAGGCAGCCATTCAGTTTGATGATCATGTTGATGTTGGCCCTAGGTTGGTAGGTTGGACCTCCAACTGGAGCTCTGAAATGGCCGGGGCAGCTAACATTGTTATGCTTTCATAAACAGCTGAGCGCAATTTTCTGATAAGCCAGGTCCCGTGCCTCCGTGTGAGCTGGTGTTGGTGGCTATTTGTTTCAATTTATCATAAAAGGCAACGCCGGAAGTCAGCCAAGCTGCAGTTGAATGAACGATGGGGGCAGCGGAGGAGTCTTAGTCTTGAGGCGGCTTAGCCGTAAGACGGCCAGCGAGAGTCCTTGGCAGCCGGCTGAGCGGCATTAGAAGGGATTCCCGGGCATTCGCATCGAGGAGCGGCCTCTTTAAGGACTGCATAAATACGGCTCACAATTATCGCTGTCGCCAGCCATGGCAGTTACACTGAGGGAAAAATCACTATTTAATTAGAAAATATTTTATTCTATAATGTGGAGTAATATGCGGAATATTATCTAATTATACCCTTACTTATAAGTAAAATATTTTGGGGCTCATTTTAATATTTATATTTTTTAGCCAAGTTATGGAAACAATGTCTTATTTTTAGCAAAAACACAAATAATGATTTTCTACCCAAAAAATTGTGTATTTTGCTCGAAACAATGGAAATAATAATCCAAAATATGGAGTGCCATACCTCGTTGAGCTCGTATTCGAATTTCCAATCGATTGACCACTTAAAGTTAAAACATTTTAATTTTATTACCATTTTTTGCAAAAAATCGTGATGTAACCCCTTATGAAAAATGCGAAAATTGACAAACAAAATTATTTTTTTAAATCAGCAAAAGAGTGATAGAATTAATATTATTGTATTGTTAGCTGTTCAAAACTGTATGTATTTTTGATTTGGGTCCATTTTTGACAAAGTTACGGCAAAAAAACAGAAACAAAATCTCGAATTTTTGCCAAAAATGGAAAATCTGGATTTTTCAGATTTTTCTTATATGCATAAAACTTAGAAAACAACTACAACTACTTCAGAAAAATAAAATATATATTTGATTAAATCTCTTTGTTTCTTTCCATGCTTTAAAATATAAATAAACAAAAACTTTCGCTACCTGTGGACTTTATCCCCAGTGTACCCAAATTACCCCCCAGCTTCAGCTTGTCTTGAGATCTGGTCCTTCTCCGGTCCAGTTCGTCCTGGGCTGCCTCGTCCTGGCAGTAATGAAAACAAATGCCCGGCCATTTGCAGCAACAGGGACAATTAAAGAGGCAAACATTAGGAGACTGCAATGGCAGCGGAATGAAAAGTAAATCTGGAGTGCATTGCCGCTGCAACGGCGAGGCTTTTGCTTTTGCTACAAACTTTCCCGGGGTTTTTCATATTTCACGCAATTGAGAAGGAGCCAAACTATTTGCAATATTTCAGGCTGCCACACGAACGAAATCCAGACATGAAAAATGCAATGCTTGCTTGGGCTTCCTTCGGTGGCTGAAAGCGGGTGGAAAAGCGGCGGAAAAGCGGAAAATTGGGTGGGATTGGGCGCAAGAAGCGGGTGCCACAACAGTGATTGCGCTTTATTTGTGATAATAAAACACACCATCGCGCCGAGACGACGACGACAACGTTGGAAAAGTGGGGGTGGGTGCAAGGTTGGGGGTAAATCGAACCGCGAAATTGCAACAAACTGCGCGTGCATTGGCCTCCACGGAGAAGGGAAGAGGGAAAAGGGCCCAAAGGGAAGGAGGAAGGGGAGGGGAAGGGGAAACAGAGCAGAAGTCAGGACCTTGCTGTCGGGGTAAGAATATTTAAGCTGCAACAACGTTGCAGCAAATATTAAAGGAAAACACGGACGGCAGCGGGGCGCAAAAGGATTTACTGCATATTTCATGTTCACAACGAACCAATTTTACGCTCTTCAAATCCTATTAGTCAATGGCCCTATGGGGATGCACCATCACCACCACTGGCAGCACCACCAAACGCCGCTCTGCACTGGGAAAAAAATATATATTAGGTTAAAATACCCATTATTTAAATAAATATAAAATAAATAAATATATTAAAAAAAAGAAAAATAAATTATTATCTTTTAAATTCTTGCATCTAATGGATGTGTGTTTTAATTATGGCTAACTTCCTTATTATTTTATTTTATAGAGTCATGTTCAGAATTTCCCATAAGAAATGCGATTTTAAAAGGTAATTAAGTCAAGAAATAAATATTATTTTAATCGGTGATTTTAAAATTGGTAAATCTTCCCTTAGAAATACTACTAAATCTACGATCCTAAATGGGAAGAGTACAGTTTTCAACAGTGAAGCTTCTTTGGAACTTCAAAATCTATAGTTCTCGGTGCACCCAATAGGAGCTTCGGCGGAATCAAGCAGGACCTTCAGCCAAGCCAGCTGTTCCGAGAAAGGGTTGAGATTCAGCCCGGTGGTGTGGGGCGGCGCGGAGTGGGTGGTCCAGGGTGATTGGTGATGCCTCGGCTCAGATACAGCGATTTACTGGCACACACTCGAGCGTATGTATCTACAGGGATATATCTTTATGTACGAAGTACGTACTATATATAAGTAAGACTCTGGCCTGGGTCAGCTTAGTGTGTCTGGCATTTCCGCACGATTATGCATGTGAGTGGCGGTGTGGTGCCCGCTGGAAAGCTTTCGTTGGGTGGGGATAAGCCCAGTGGACAGCCCGCAAATGCCCGCCTGGAAACGATTCTCATCAATCTAGTTACTTCGAGAGCATGAATTATGAAAAACGTGCAAAATGCAAACGGAAATTAAAATTTATAAAAAAAAGCGGGACAAGCAAAAGGGGTTTGGGGCAGTGAGAACTTCCACTCGGTTAGACAAATGCGCTTTGGTGGGGGAAGGAAAAGGGGAGCACAGCCAGCACACGGAAATCAAGGAAAACACTAGCCAAAAGACCGAAATAACAAATGAAAAAGGCCAGGAGTCTGAGCCTGCAGCCTGGAGCCGTGGAGCTAGGGAAATATGTTTGGGGAAAATTAAACATATTATCCCAGACTCCGGACGGTTTTTGCTGCACAGCTGTTGAAAAACAAACCTCAACTTTGGCCGCATACAACATTTTTGTCAGGGTCCTGCTGCTGTCCTTTATTAATTTAACAGGCTATGCCAGTGATGCGATGCGACTTTGACTACAACTTGAACGACAGCAGAGGGTAAAGGGGGCGGGACCACCGACGGAATTCAACAAGCCGTAAAACATATGAGGCAGCCGAGTCGCATGCATTTTTCATGAGCCGTTGGCTTTTGTGCCCATCACAATCATCGGACGAGGCCCGAAAAGTCCCTGGGCCGGGAAACCCCCGCCTCCGACTGCCATCCTCCTGGCGACGCCAACAATCATCATCGGGTGCTCCGTCCCCATCCTCATCCTCATCCGCTCCAGCGGAGTCAGCTGGAGGACTTCGCTCCGGCTCCTGCTCCTGACTTCTCCACTCTTGGCTACACTTGAACTTACAATGACACGTTCGAGGTTCGAATGATGTAGGGAATATGGGTTGGGATAGGGATTGGGATAGGGATTGGGATTTGGGGAGGCATTGCATATTTGTTTGGGAATATTCGAGTAGGAACCTGCCACTGCATTTCCTTTTCTTTTTCATCACACAAATTGCTTTCATTTGTTTTAATGGGATATAGAAGGAACTGCAAACTATGAACTCTGATTCGAACAATCGAAAAATAAATATTGCCCAAATTACATATGAATTCCTCTTAAAATAAATTTAAATACAAGTCCATTTAAAGTGATTTGACTAGTAGGTTATCTTTAATTCTTACGTATTAATGACAGTAATTCGTATCTATAAATAATAAAATAATTATACCATAACCTAGTACGTCTTCATCTACCATTATCTATCATTATCTCGAGAAATAAAATATCTATTATGGAGCTTGCGGTGCCTGCAAATAAAAGGTAGGTAAATATTATCATTGAGTGACAGACTCCCTATTTATCTCAGTTTTCAGACACACAAATGAAACCTGTTTAAAGCTTCAGTCCTTACAACTCTCTGATATATTCAGCCACTATTTGTAACCCCATACAACTTACTACGCTTCCTGTGATTTTCCCAACAGGAGCTGGGGAAGGTTTAGAGCAATCTCAGCTTGCAGAAAGCGTCAGGGCAATCATCAATCATCCGCCAGCGGCAACTTGAAGATACGGAGGAGTACGTGAAAAGACAGCGACATTGATGGAAACCAACACCTGGATTTTGTCCGCCCAACAGTTCTACCATTTTGGCCCTTTTAAACAGCCTTCTAAAGAACTAATTTTATCAAAAATTCTTTTTCCAATCTTTAAAGTAATTTAGTTTAAGTTAGCACAGAAAATTTAATTTTTTAACAATTACAAAGCTGTGTTATATTTTCAATATATTCGAATATATTATATTTTCTTAAATTATCTGCTGGCAGCATTGTCCACCCATCCAGTGAAACTCCAATTTGCTGTACATTTCGGGAAAACTCTTTATTTCTATGTGAACTGAACTTTAAAAATATTTTATTTTTCCATATAACGTATGCAAATTTCGCTACACTCTTTTTTGCGACTCTTTTGCCAATTTTTTTGTTTTGATTACAATTGCAAAACATTTGGGGCATACGCTCGCTAAATATTTGTTTTAAACATTTTATATTCTAGGGGTGTATACATATAACTATACAGATGTGTGTAAATATATTCACTATGTTTATGTGGGTAATTCTGACACGCTTTCGCGCGTGCTCTATTTTCATAAATATTATTTATTTATTTATTTGGGCAATCAATTTGCGTATTTTTTCTGTCGTTTCTGTTCCATTTGCATTTGAAATGCTTTGGCATTTTGCTTAAACACTTACGTATGTAAATTGAAATTTGTCGATGGCTGACCATCAACTTTTATTGTAAATATTCGCATGTGGCTAAATGTAGGTATACTCGTATGTCTATTTGCTGATGTATATTTGTATGTGGGGTCATCAATATCCATAATAAATTAATAAATATATATCAGTAAGCCTAATTGGAGCCGAGATCGGCTTCGGCATCCTTCTGCTCCTCTCTGTTGTTTATTGTGATTTGTTGCGCTCGACTGCCCACTTGGCCATGTAAAAGCTGTCGTCTGCTTGATTTGGCAGCGGGGGATTTGGACCCATGTAAATCCAGATCCCCCGCCCCTCCCCGAACTGGGTCAATAAGTCCACCCAGTGATTTATGGCCCACTCCGGCAGTCCTAATTTAAATTATGATTGGGCTTACGCATAAATTAATTGTCCTGGTCACCTAGCACAGGCTGGGATCAATATCAATATCAATATCGAAATGCCTCTCGCTTGATTGGCACTAAATGCTGTGGCTATTATCATTACGGTGTGCACAGTGCACTTCTCCTTCTCAATCAGTTTTTATTATTTATTATTTGTTTTTATCCAAATTAAAGCGAGCATGCCAGGCTGAATTTGACTTTGTATTCTACAGTTTACGCTTTAATTGCCGTCTCTGGTCTATTTCTGCCGATTGCTCTCATTGTTTTTGGCCATTTGACTGACTGTGCTGTTGTATGGGTGTACTCTATATATGTATATGTATGTATGCCTATGTATTGGTAGTTAAACAATTATATGTATATTAAACTGGCGCACAATTTTACACTTGACTGCCCGCTCAGAGTTTGTTGCTTTGTTTTCACTTTGCCTATATTTAATTTCACCTTTTTTCACTGTTTGCATTTGTTTGTTTGTTTGTCTATACTATTTTCACTATTGCTGGTTGCTGGTTGGCTGGCGGACTCTCTGCTGTACTTGCTGCATTTAATTAAATTTAAATAAAATGATCATCGAGGCCTGACAGGGTTAATTGCACGTTAACGCACGCTAGAAGGCAATCGAATAAAACTGAATTATTAAATGGCTGCCATGGCAGCCAGCGAACTTTGCGTTATGGGTTCTATAGAGGAGGCTGGGGCAAGTGCTTAAGCTAATTGCACTTTCGGCGACGGGCGACGGACGACAGGCGGAACCGGAAACGGGCTTCCAAATGGCCGCAGATCCCTTGGCAAACGCACTCACGTAGCCGCTAAATGTTTCAATTTTCTGGCAGCTCAACGCGGCGCCGCAGACATTTAATAATAAACGCAGCTGCAGCACCGAAATGGCCAGAACTTTCCCGGATGTCTCCCTGTCTTTTTTTGGGGGGTGTTGTGGCTAGAGTGTGGGGATGGGGATTGGAATTGGAATTGGGGGGTGACGAAAGGGGGAATGACAAAGACAACCGCGAGCAAATGGCCATCGACCATTTTGATGCCTTTCGGCCAGAGAGCAAACAAAATTAAAAACGAATTTCAAATGCCTTTGCCTGGCTCAAAAATGCAAATCGCATTCTCTGTCACAAAATAGTGATGGGAAATTGAGTGTTCTAGAGAACCTCGAAAAGGTAAAGGTTTTATCAAGAATCGTATTTAAATTATAAAATCAAATGACTACTAAAAACTAAATAGTAAAGTATTATAACAAGAAAATAGAATTGTACGTTAAAAAAATGATAAGTATATCATTCTATTTCGATCATTGTCTGATTCAGCTTAGGATTTCTGGTAGACACTTTAATTTATTGGGTTACAAAGGACACAAAATGAGTACTATGTACTATAACAACTTCCCATCTCTACCATCACACACACACACACACACAAGGAAGAGAGACAATCGCACACCTACAGACTCGAGCTGGACAAGTTGCATACTTTCGGGCGCAACATGCAATTAAAATGCAAAAAAGGCAAATGGCAGAGCGGCCATTTCGGCTTCAGGTCGGTTTGGGTTCCATTTCGTTCCGTTCAGCCTGCAGCTGCAGCTCGAAAAACCAAAGACCAAAATCGATGCAGTGCCAAGTTGAAACGGAAATGCCAGAGCCGAATCCGCATCCGTCCGTATGTCCGTACGGCTGTCCGTATGGCTGTCCGTTTGTCTGTGCAACGTCTGCGGTTAGGACAAGTTTGCCTCTGCGTGTGTGTGCGCCACTGTGCGAGTGTGCGTGTTGATTTAGCGTTAAGCTTGTTGGATTTTTGCGTTTTGTCAACATTCCCCCGGCCAGTTGTCGATGCATTCGCAGACTGCTGCTGCGGCGGCTTTCTCGGGGTGTTCAAATAATTGCCGATAGACTTCGGGGCAAGAGCATTTCGAGATTGAATCTGGTTGGTTGGGAGTACGCACACAGAGAAAAATAGTCACCGAAACGGGTCATTTTAAGGGAAGTTTTAAATTGAGTGTGCTATGAAAATTTCTAAAAATCTAAAAGACATTGTTTTCGAATATCCAGGGATGTTTGTAATCATTATTAAACCATTTCATATTCAAAAATGCCTCAGTTTCCGATTATAAATTTCAGAAAAATAATAAAGTAATTGTTAAGGTTTAAATTTAAAAATTTCGGAAAACGATATTCAGTTAAATTTATCTGTTTTTGTTTTTTGTTGGAGTTATTTTTTTCTCTGTGCAGTTTATAGTAGTGATTGGTGCAAAGGGAGGTGAAGTGCTGCTTAGACTAGGCTTACTGTTCATTAATGGTCAGGTGACTATACAGTGGGTGCGGGTGCTGATCAGGTTGGGTCCCTCAATTAGTCCTATAGGTAAGTTTAACTCAACACTTGCAGATATTATTCCTATGGCTATTTCTCTTCCTATTCGTAAGTTATGAGTGCATTGATATTGCTTCGTTGGCCTGCTATATTTCTTGTTCTATTTAGCCTCATCATTTAGATTATGATCCTTTCTTTCTTAAGATTGTGTATCACCTGATTGAGAACAATGATTGATTCAACAATTTATATAAGTGAGTTATTGTTTGTGTTTGTGATTGCCGGTTGTCGCGGTTCCGGGATCTAAGCAGCTGCGCTGCCGAGGGCCGAATCCTAGGGATGCTTCGTATAATTATTGAGCGGCATCTCGTTCACATGGGTGTGAGCGACCTCCTTGTTCCGCTCGTGGAGGGCCATTTCCAAGGGGGCGCTGGCCGGCTTCTTTTGGGCCGCCTTCTGTGTCTTTAGCTGGAAGGAAAGGTCCAGTTTATTGAGGTTTTTTCTGGTTTTCAGGACTCTTATATTTACTCTTTGTATCGTCTTTTCAAAGTCCTGATGCGGCTCTGGTCGTTTCATCGTGCTGCAATTTCTCAGACGTTCGTTGGTCTGTAAAATATTTACGAAACATTAGTTCTATTCACATTGTGGTGGTTCTTAAAATATAATCTTATTATCCGGTATATTTTTGAGTGTATATGTTTTCGGAAACTATCAATTATATTTTAAAATTTAGGTTTAAATATTCCCTCCCATTTTGAACTTTTTAAATTAATGACTTCATTGCAATAGATGTTAAAAGAATGTTTTCTTGAAATGCGCTAAGTAGATTTAAATAAATATTTTACCAAAGGCAACACTGCGTATGAGTGATATACTTTAAAGCACAATGCGCAGACCTTATAGCGAAAGTAGGACCTAATGCTCATAAAATATTAATATATTTAACAAAACAAACTGATTCCATATTATTGTCTAAATATTTTATATTGTAGCTAATATTTCCTTTGACTTTTGCACTTGTTCCCTCTGCTGATTTAACTTGTTTTCTACAAAGTAAAACAAATTGTACCACCCATGATTACTTCATTAACTCGAGCCAGACCCAACAAATCGACACCTCAAAACAACCGCAGCCAGAACTTCAAATGGAAATGGGGATGTCAAATGAAAAGCGGCGGGCAGCTGGGAAAGTGTAATGAAAGGCCAGCGCTGGATGCTTCTGTCCCCGGAGCAGCATTTCCGCAGCAGACCGCATAATGAGTGCCAGTGCCGTTGGAGCCGAGGAGCTGAGGAGCTGAAGAACACACGCTACGTGTGACCTTTGACCGGGGGAAAAAGCACAGCCAAAACAACGGCGGGCGAATCACGAGCTGTGGCCAAAGAAAGGTAATGAGTGCCAGAGGACACGCCGCACACACAAAAGAAGTTGTCCCGAACCGAACACGGAGCACAATTGTCACCAGTGCTTAGCCCAAGTCATTTTCAAAATTGACCGCAAAAGTCGGGAGGAGCCGGAGTGGACAATCTGCAGCCGTGGTTCTCGGCAGCGGCAAATTGTGCTTAAATATT
Source organism: Drosophila prostipennis (assembly GCA_037075205.1). Taxonomy (NCBI): domain Eukaryota; kingdom Metazoa; phylum Arthropoda; class Insecta; order Diptera; family Drosophilidae; genus Drosophila; species Drosophila prostipennis. The sequence goes on along the minus strand of JBAMCJ010001061.1, from coordinate 10,803 downwards.
AAATGAACAGCCGGCGAAGGAGCGGGCACACACAAAAGAAAAACCGGACAACAACCGTAAAACACGAAAAGTTATAAACTCTCGCCGGACCGGAGGATCCCGAAAAATGCTGGGAAAACCAAAAAAAAAGACCCAAAAAGCAAGCAAAAACCAAAAAAAAATAAGAAAAACCGGCAGCTGGGTGGAAATGGAAAAGTGCACGGCGAGGACACACAAAACAAAACACTTTGGTACGCCTGAAATAATAAAAACAAATGCGAATGGAAAAAGGACAATCGTGTGTCGGGGGCGCCACCTGATCCCCACCCACATCTTTTACATCCGGCATAACAACCGCAGCAAAGCCGAAACGCGCCAAGGTGCAAATGACCAGGTAACGTGGAGTTCCAGGAACGTGCTCCTCGGGTCCTTGACAACGCCCCCGACAATGTGATTGGCGCCCCCGTCCCCGTATTTGTCCTTTGCGATTCCCGTTTTCGATGCACTGGAAAGAAAGGCTATCTCTATTGAAAACCCAACTGAAAAAACCCTGTTAGCAAACATTAAAAAGTTTTATAAAATTCTTATAATAAATATATCTTCTTTCTTGTTTTTGCAAAAATAAATTTAAGCAATATTTTGACCAAGATATATTTTTTTATGACAATTTATACAATTTTAATTGATAACATGGAAAAGGTTCATTTTTAAAATAAAAATAAACAAATGTAAAATTCTCGATAATTTAAAATTTAATAATTAACCCCTAATACCTCAAATATCCGAGCTTCCCTTAAATTCCTAAAGAAAATAAAAATATACCAACTAATATAAAAACTAGACGTAAGCTCAATGTAAAAATGTAAATATTTACGGCACAAACGTAGCTTAAGGCCACAGCAGCTATAGCTACTATCCAACACCAAGGTTATGGGCAATTTATAATTTTCTGTTAACCTGACAATAAATAAATAAATAAATAAATAAATAAATAATTTATATGAAATAAAGATCTGATTTTGTAGCTTTACATAAGTAATTTCTATCAGGGTTCGAAAAATATCCCTCACAATATGATATGTATTTGAATGAGATTGTATCGAGATTGATATTTATTTATTTTCAACACAGTCGGCTTATTTTTGAGGGATATTTAAAATGAGTAATGTTTACGAACCCTGATTTCTATCGAATTTTGTATCCCTTTTTTTGCGAGTACATTCCGCATCCTGTTCTGGACTTCCATCTGTATCTGTATCTGGCACTTGCACTTGCAGGACCCCCGCCCTCATTGACAGTTCATATCTCTGAGTCTGCCATTTGCATCCGGCACATGTCCTTGCCGCGCTGCCCTGTCCCCTGTCCGCTGTCCGCTATCCTCTGACCCCTGATCCCCATCCCCATACCGGCCTGCTCTTTTTGCTCCGGCTGTGTTGTCATTGTCTGGTCTCGACCACTCGCCCGGCGCAAGTCAACGCAATTAACGGTAATTGCCTTTTATCGGCTTAGCCTTGATAAAGTTTTCCACCGCCCCCGGGCTTTTCCGCCCCGCCTCTTTTTTCCCAGAACGCGAACTTTCCTAGTTATTGCTGCTAGTGTTGTTGTTGCTGCGGCCATCGTTGTTATTTGTAGGTTTACGCGGTTTTTATATTTTAATTTAATTTTATAAGTAGTCCCAGTGCTCCGCCCCCCGCGCAAACCGGCGAACTTGTCCATGGCAAAAATTCGACATTAAACAGAGAGAGAGAGATGGTCGAGAGGGGTGGGGGTGGGGGAAAAGTTTTTGTTTTGAATGCGGCAAGGAAATGCTTTGAAGTTGGCTCCAAATTATGGAACTTTTCATGGCTTTCCAGAGAGATAGGAAGCGGAGGACGGGGGACATGCCCGGTCCTGAATTAAGGAGCCGGGAATTAAACTGCGACCGAAATGCGAAAACTCTTTCCATTTTCATAATTCTGAAGCAGTTTAGGGGGTGTCAAATGCTCGACTAATGAAAATGTCACTCTCTATAAGGCGACGAACAAAAGTGTCGGATGAAGACTAAAGTTCGCATATTTTATTGATGTATTAATTTTAATTAAATGTTCAAAAGTTCTCTCACCAAATTAGGTTCATTTCGAAGCAAGCAAATCAAAGGTTCAATATTTCTTTAAGAATTTCGTTGTTTTAACTTTTAGGACATTCGCTTATTTATTTGTTTGATTTTTCCGATTTTCTTTTGTTTTCCCTTTTTTTTACATTTCTAAAGTTTTTTACCCAAGCCTAAGGGAAGGCAATAAAAGCGGCTTATAAACCGGAAATGACAAAATCACACACGGAATCGCTTTCAGAAAACAAAAAGGTTTACCTTCCTTGTAAGTGGCACCCAATTTGTGACCTCCAAACTCACCTTCAACTGCATTCCCTCCGTGGCGTTCAGCTCATCTCCACTCTGCCGAAGGCCCTGCAAAAAGCGGGCGAAGACCGTTCTCCTCTGCTTGTGCTTGTTCCGGCCCTCTAACCAATCCAATCCAGATCCAAATTCGAGGCAGTGAGGCGTACAATCAAACCGAGAATCAAACAGACATTCATTTGATTAACCAGACAGTCAAAGTTTAAGCGCAAACCAATTTAATTGAATTAAAAGCCATAAAAACCAAACAGCCGCCAAACTGTCTCTAACCACAAGAGCCCAACCCAAACCGAAATCCGAACCCCCTGCCTCTTTAAACGCTCCTCACCTGTTGCCGAGAAGTCGTAAAAGAAATTGGTCCGTGCTCCCGGATAACTGTGCTGCATCCCGTTCAGATTCAGGGCCGACTTGGAGTCGATGGCGTTGCGGGCCATGCGATTGGCCAAATCATTCTGCGTGTAGCTGTAGATCTCGTTCTCCTCGCGATTCGACAGGCAGCTGGAGGGCTGCACATATAAATATTAGAGGTTAAATTATTCTTAATAAATAAGAATTAGGTTTTTTAGGGCCATTTCACACTTTAAATCATTTAAAGTCCTATGAACTATAAAATCTTATAAAGCATTAAAAAAGTTGTAAGTTTCTGTCTTAAATGTAGGTTCTTAAAAGCGATTTCTCATTAAAAATATAAATTTATTTTAAATTATAAGAAGAAATCTAACGTATCATAATTATATTATGATTGTATTATACCAAAATCTATATAACAAATTGTTCCCAACTCAAACCCCCAGCATTTCCCGAAAAGTTTAGTCAGTATAAGCATATATCACTGGCTCAGGGGGCCCTTAGCTACTGTCACAATAAATTTCTTTCGGTGCAAGTACACATAAAAGAGCACACATGAGCATGCATAATAAACGAAACGGAACGGAAATGAATTAGAGTCTGATTAGCTGGAGGTCGTAAAGCCTCTCGGGCCGTAAAAGTCGGGGCTCGAAGTCGCAGCATCTGCTCACTTACCAAGTACTTGCCGGGCACATAGAGCGGCTGACTGTGGCTGGTGGGCATCACCGAGGAGCCGACCAGGCCCGTTCCGCTGCAGCTGGGCCCTGCCATCCGGCGGGTCAGGGTGTGCCCCGTGGAGATGCGCACGTGGCGCTCCTTCCACTTGGACAGGCGCACCTGCTCGATGGCGTCCAGCACGTCCTCGTAGGGCATGTTGATCTGCTTGCTGTAGTGGGCGGCCAGGCCCTCCAGGTAGCCTCGTTTGCCCTCCTGCATGGAGAGAGAATCGTTTGGTCAAAAGAAACATCCTTTATATACAAATGTTCCTTTAAATAACAATAATTTAACTGTACTTAAATGTAAAATAAATAATACTTACTGAAACAACAATGGTACACAGAGAGAAAAATGTAAGAACAATTGTTCTTGAATTAGAACATTCGTTCTTAGCCACGTTTTAAGTTCAATTAAAAACAAAACTGTGAGAAGGGAAAAGTTTAATTGAGTTTTAAAACAACTTTTTGATACATTTTAGATGACTGATTTGACTAATTTTTTACTTATTGAGATCAACAATGTAAGTACCGCCAATTTAACTTGATTCAAGCACATTAAACCACCATTAACTTAAAAATTCTCGCTCTACTTTTAAGAACATTTTCAACTCAAATTCGTTTTCTCTGTGTACTGGTTAACCTGATTTAATATTATTTCAAATTAATGGTGAACTTAGTTTTCTGTGATCTAACTTAAACTTAATTAAAGAAGCACCTTTTCCCTCTGTGCAGTGGAAAGTTAGAAGTTTGGAAAGAGGGCCAAGATCCCGAGAAGTCCTAACCGCAATCCACTGAGGCCAGGGTCAAAAGCAACTTCTCCCGGGGCAATGAGTAAGTTAGGAGTAAGCAGGGCAGGCGCACAAGTGTTAATATCTTCCGGTAATTAGCGTGAGGCTGCCACTTAAATGTGTCCTGTTTGACATTCAAAGCGGTCACTGAAGCGGCAGCATCGTGCTCCTTTATGCTGCTCCATCTGCAGCTGCGTCTGCATCCGCATCCGTATCTGCATCTTCTATGTCTATATGTCTGTGTCTGCACCTGCATCCTCAGCTCGGCAGAGCAGAACTAAACCTGAACCGAACCCAACCCTCCAGCCTGGCAAATTCATTTAGCGTCGCATTCATGTAATGCACATGCAAACATTTGTGCTGAAATGCAACTTGTCTGCAGCTGTCAGTCAGTTAGACACACAGATACTATATAGTACTATATATCCACCCACCCAGTCACCCATCCACCCACACACCCACACACCCAGAGGGCTGTCTGTCTCATCAGCGCAAAGTGCAATTAGTTGAAGTTGGAGCCCGCGCGTCAACATGGCCCAGACGAAGGGGATTCCAGGGGGCTAGAAGCCAACAAGTCCTGTCTAACCATCCCCCTTTTCCTTTCTGCTTTCACCAATCTGCAGACACCTTTCTTCGCTGCCATCCGGTATAATTCCATTTCGGGCTTAAAGTTGCATTTCAATTTGCACCGCCACAAAGACAACAATCGTAAATATTTAACCATATTTTAGCTCACAAACTATGCCGAGTACTGAGCCATAAGTTCGTGGCGGAGAAAAAGAACTGTCAGCTTGCGCTAATTAAAATGCAAAGCAGCAAAATCTAATGCAGCCTATGACAAAGTTTTCACACACAGCCACGAAGCAGTCTCAGCACTTTTTGACAGGAACTGGAACCGAAATAGAAGTTCCAATGCACTGGAGAAAAACTCTATCGTATTTTATCCTATCATTCATAAGAATTTCTTGATATTATAGTACAATTTTTAACATAATTATTAACAATTAACAGATAATTTCATTTTATGTTAATTAAGTTGATAATAACAATTTTCCATTTATAGTGAGTAATAAAGAAAATGTATAAATTGAAAAACGTATGAAAAATGATTATTAATTTCTACAATATCTAATTGATATTTTTCTTAATTTATATTACAAAATGTTATATTTTTCTCAGTTGAGTAACAAATTCAGCACCAGAAGCTGAAGCGGAAGCCGGAGGATCGCGTGGCCTGCATATTAAGCAGCTGCATCGGCATCTGAAGAGTGTCTGGCAAACTGTCAACACTCTATGCGTGCTCAATAGGCACGCCTGCCACGCCCAGCGCCACTCCCCCGCCCCCAAGGATGAGGCATATACATACATAGGTGCACACACCTCGACTGCTCACCGCTGGAAAAACTTTATATGGAGATGGCTTCGCATCTATTTGCATTGCATTGGATTGCATTTCTTTGGCGGAATGCAGGCGGCCCTGAACCAGTGACACGTTTCCGAGATACAGCCAGCCAACAACACGTGGACAAAGGCACCAGAAGTCATCACGGAAGCCAACGAGGCTGCCAAAATGCCTTTCAATATGCATTTCTTTTCACACGGATACATTGAGGCTTGCAATCTAGAAAACTAGTTCAAAATCCGATATATATATTAGTCTCTTTGATGTTCCTTTGAATATTGGTTTATTATATTATTTCTACAAATATTCCTTTTAGATGGATACAGTGGTACTGCTATCTTGAAAAATGATTAAAATAAACTTTGAAAACCTTGAAAAACCTATGAAAAATAGGAACTTATTTGAGTAAGCAATATATTTTTTAAGATCTTTCTTTGAAAATGTTTTTTTATATATATATTTAAAAAAAAATTATATTTAAAAAAAATTGTAATAACATTAAACATAATTTGGTGTTATATGTACTTCCCAAATAACCATTTTCTTAAGGAAATACAAATTTCCCACTGTTTGTACTCCTTACGTATGTTGCAAATGTTTATAAAGGGTTTGTCCTGGATGGAACCCGCAATTTGCTGACCTGGCAATTTTTGGCCGATCATTTAATTCGAGCCCCACTCATCCTCCTCCTTTTCCATTTCCCCTGCTGGGTAACCACAATGCAGAGCTTTATCTCTAAGCCAGCAGCAGTGACCAAAAAATACGCGCCAAAATAAACAAAATTAACGCAATGCAAAATCATTTCCCGGCCGGGGACCAACATGCATATAATAAAATAAACCAAACGAAACAAAACAGAACAGGACAGCAGGGAGCCCGATGGTCCGAGGTGGACATGGTGACCGTTAAGGTGACCCAGCGGGACTTTGCTGGTTGGCCACTCGGTTTAACTAAATTAAAATCGTGTTAATTTCACATTAGAGCGGTCACGACAGCACCGGCTCCCCGAACGACTGTCACACGTTGTATTTGCATCCTGTGCCCACCCCACTGCCGCCCACCGACACCCCCTGGCCACGCCCCCTGGGAGGGCAGGATGCAAATTGCCAGGGCCCTAAACAAAATGACCATAGATAAGAGCAATCGCTGGCTGGTTGGTCGCCACAGTTAGTTGGAACAGTTTGCCGAAGCGGGAGAGGTACTATAAAAAAATCAATAAGGAACAACAGAATAATTGTAGACATAAGGAAAAACATATATGTTGAACTAGTAAATCAAATTAAATTATAAATAAAATAAATTATAATATTAAATAACATGTGAAATTCGAAACAAAATCAACTATTTTATTATATACCCATACTTTCCCAATAAGCTAATCAAATGCACTTCTCAACTCACCGGCGTGGAGTACGGGTGGGCGGTGAGCCGGATGCCGTCCGCCTCGAGGTGGCGCTTCATGACCGCCTCCAGCTCCTTCATGGTCACCGGCGTATCACAGTCGGAGGCCAGGATCTCGTTGCTGCTGCTCAGGGCCTTGGGGTCGTTGATGAGCACGTAGACAATGGCGGCGCCCTTCTCCCGCAGCATGCGCACGCTCTTCAGCAGCTTCCCCCGATGCGAGGGGTTGTCCACCCCGATGGCGTCCAGGTCGATCTCCCCGATCTGCTTGCAGATCTCCAGCTCGTCGTAGCCGTTCTCCAGGAAGCTCTCGCCGTAGTGCGCCAGCCCAATGGTGCGCAGCCACTCGCAGACGATGTTGTGGTGCGGCATGGTGGTGCCGGCATTCGCATTCGCGTATCACGTGGCTCCGCTGGGAAACGGAAGGTCCAGCGGTGCGAAGGACACCTTGTTTAGGCGGTGCGGCTTCGTCGAGGTGCTGGCCCCACTTGGTCCACTGACACCACTAACACCACTGGATGCAATGGCTGTCGCCAGCGGCTCCGGTTGGTTGCAGCTGCTGGCGGCACTGCTGCAGCTGCTGCTGGAGGTTGCCTTCATAGCAGAGTATTCTGCAGGAGCCAAAAATATTAAAATTAATATATTAATATTTTAAAACACTGAAAATAAGTTTTAATATTATATTTTATTTTCCAATTTTAATCCGCCCCTCAATTTGAGTGTTTGTAGAATACATCATAGATCCGAGTTGACTACCTACTTATCAAAAATGCTTGAATATTATATGAAGTTAATGTTCCAGTGCAGTATTGCATATAGAAAAAGAAATGGTTCTGTCTACATTCGGTAGATACAGTCCTTTCTATAATTGTATATCGTAAATCTAAGATTTCGATTAAAATATAACGAGAAACATTAAATTAAATGGACTTTATGCTTTAGTTTGGCAAGTGCGACAGGGCGTATGCGTAATACGGCTTCGGCTACTTCCGGTGGCCATTAAACCCGCCTGACAGGTGAAGGTCAAGGGGGGAAATGCCTGGATCTGGGCTCTGGGATATGGGTGGTGGATGGTGGGTGGCTAGGGGCATGGCATATCAATTTGCGTTAATAGCAGTCATTGTTCACTCGCAACGAGGGAGAGGGTCTTAGAGTGGGCATGGGAATGGCACTGCCGAGTCCTGCCTATAAGCACTTAATGATAATGCTCGGTCATGTACACGAGCCACTAAAACACTTGAATATGCTTAGCCCCGGAAGCCACTTGCATATGAATAAGCCACTTAAAATGACAGATGGACCAGTGCAGACACAGGAGGAGGCCTCTCCAGGGGGGAAAAGGGGGCTGGATGGCTGCGCCCTCGGGTCACAGACAAAAGACAAAAGGAAGTCGTCTAACTATTTGTGCAATGCCCTTTCCCCGAAAGCGACCCCGATCCCTGTTTGTTGTTGCCCGGTGAGTGTGTGTTTGGTTGTAAAAATATTTTTGCTTGTCGAAAAATGAAATGCAAATGTCTGCTGGCAGCAGAAATATTGTCCAGCCGTTTCCTCCGTCAGGTGGCCATTCTCCCCAAGAAGTCTGGTCCAAGGAGGCAGACAATGGCATAATGAAAATAATGTGGCTACAGTTTGCTCACACAGGGAGCTGCAGCTGTCATTGAGTGTGCTAGATTGAAGTGCTCGGTCTCAGACTCATTCCCATTGCCCATTTCCCATTGCCCAAATCACATCTAGCCCGTGGATTTATGTACAAGAACTTGGGAGCCGAAGTGAGAGACAACTAATTGACTCAGCTTGACTTGGCCTCGAATACCTTTCATATTGATAAACACATGCTAGACAAGATGCCAGAATGCCGGACAATGGGGCGTATGAGTGACCTCCGGCTGAGGGGATGAAAGTGATGAGGCTTTTAGCAGATGAAAGGGCACGAAATTGCTGGAAGGGTCAGAATGGAACTTGGGCAGGAGGAATCCGATAGCCCAGGCAATTTAGAGCTATTTTAATATTGAAATGATTTAAGATATGAATTGATAAGGGAACGAAATGGGGCGGGGGTTTAAAGTACCCATGAGTGCTGTTCCTTGAAAATATCTTTAAGCTCTTTTTTGACAAATACTAAAATGAAACAAATTTAATGATAAATCACAATCAATTCTGTTGCCTAAAGTCTTCATTTTTCTCCATTAAAATATTTCAGTTTACTTGGAAACAAGATAGCGGGCTTAAGGATAAAATTGCAAATCTGTAATTCAGTTGAATATTCTTAGCAAAATTATTCCAGCCCCCCTTGCCAACGCCTCTGAGCTGCTGCAGCTGCAAATATTTAACCGCATCCCATCCCAGCCCCCGGAAAACTTTCGGCACATTGTTAGCATAATAAACACATAATAAAATGCAAAAGGCAAAATCAGTAAAGTCAATTTTGAAGATGTTTTGCATACGCAGCCGTTGCAAACAGCTTGCCAAAGTTTATTTACGAGCTGGCTGGCCGAACCAACTCCGTTCCGGCCCAAAAAGGTTGCAATCCTCGGTTAATGAATGTCAGTGGCAGTCCGCAGTCCGTACATAAGGCATATATCCTCCTCTATATAGGGTTCGGAAAATGTCATATATAAGATGCTACGGGTCGAGTGTAATTACATGAAAGCTGGACAGAAATTAGCATATGCCGCAAACTGACTACGATAAGCGTCTTAAATTTTCAATTTCATTGTTTATTAAGTGCCAAATAATTGTTTGTGTGCAGTGAGGTGAATTTGTGATTAAAGGTGTTCGGCCAGCCCACGTTTTCCGTTTGTAATTTGCAATTTCCTGAACTCCTTCACCGCCCCCAAGATGAGATTTCCTCCGGTATAATTATGAACAGTTTGTGGCACTCTGAAGCGTGTGAAAATTCGCAAATGCAACGCGCTTTCTCTAATTACCACCATCGATTATCGCCTTAGCTTTCCAATTATGAAACTCTAGACTTTCCAAAGGGGATTAGAGCCCACTGTGCTGAAATTAAACAGAAACAACACTCACATCCTCAGATAAACACACCATATAAAACCTGCGCGACAATGGCCCCATTGTTTATGGCTTTCACACAAATTTTTATGCAAAATTTCAGCCGGAGTAATTAATTTTAATATGAAAGCCAAACATGCGCGCTCTAACAATTGTCATATAATTTGCCGTCTAGACAGTGGAAATTTAGTATTTTCAATTAACTGCAATGGCAACTGAGCGCTGCACCAGGCCCCCTTAACCCATTCCAGCCCCTTAACACCCTCGACGGTAACAATGCACACAAAAAGGCGCACACTGATTATTTCCACGATGAAGGGGCAGGAAGTGGAAAAAGCAGAGCTGGAGCTTTGCTGGCTGACTGCCATGTTGACATTGTTGGCTGGAAAAAAAACAGAAAAATAAAAACAACTAAAACTCCAAGGAAGAAAGTATGCTTTCACTAGATTCCGACTACCAAACTCACCTTAAATTGTATAAAGTAATACAACTTTGTAAATATTTAGGAAAATCATAATTTGTGTCCTAAATTTTATTTTCTATAAAATATTTGTGTACTAATTTTATAATATTTTTTCTTAATTTGCCATTTGTATCCAACTGAATAAATAAAAAAAAATTTCTAGAACCATATTTCAGTTCAATTATTATGTTTATTCTAAGATGTATTGTAAACTAGGATAAATCTGATGATTTTTATCTAATATAAAAAAACAAATCGTATTTTGGGGCACTTTGGGGTCGTTTATTGTTTTAATTTGTAGC